>JARQOC010000003.1:592775437-592992081 GCA_033576535.1 Allobates femoralis | reverse complement strand
TTCATTGGTAAACTCATTGTCTTGATTACTATCTTGCTCATTTTCGGAATCCACCTTGTTGTTCGCGAAAGGTATATTCACAATATAGATATGCATTCACTGATATATCTTGTGTGATGCGTCTTTTTGCTGAAAAATTTGTTTTCTTGGCTGTTCGTATGGTATGGTATAGAACATGGGTCCCCAATTCCAGGCCTCGAGGGCCGCCAACAGTGCAGGTTTTCAGGATTTCCTTAGTATTGCACAGGGGCTGGAATCATCACCTGTGCAGATGACCACATTAGCACCTGTGCAATACCAAGGAAACCTGAAAACCTGCACTGTTGGCGGCCCTCGAGGCATGGAGTTGGGGACCTCTGGTATAGAATATCTCGCAAGGGCTGGATAGTGACTTAAGGGCTACTAATACCCTGGGCTAGGTCCTTCCCTGGTGGGATAACTGGCTGGTGTCCATGTTGTAGACTCTTAACCGAGGTTCCATGGACTTCATCTGCATATAGAATATTTCTAACATGAAACATCTCAAAAAAGCATTAGCTGTAAGTGTGGCACCCCAGGGTCTAAGTGCCACTGTGTCATCACTGCCCCCGGGTGGTGGCGTCATGCTGAGAGCAACAAACGGGCCTTCTCATCAGTCAAGTAAACCACACACCACACCTTCTGCCTCCAGGCCAGAAGAGGGAGACCAAGCCCGGGTTCAGGTGAGCTCCCTTTTAAATTCTGGTCTGGGGCGGAGCCAGTTAGTTCAGTTCCTGTGAGGACTGTGAAGAGTATCTGGAGGATCAAGCTGTGCTAAGCTGATCCTAGGTACAGCCGATCAGTTCCTAGGAGGACTGAGGAAGACATATTGGTGGACTAGAGGCTGCAGAGCTCATCCCAGGAACGCTGACTTGGTGCCAGGCCTAAGGTTAGGGTCTGAGGAGAGTTGCAGGAACACCTGGGGAGCCGAGTGACACTATGCTCATCCCAGAGGAAGGCACAGAAAACGGACACCGGGTCTGAGACTGTGCAGGGTCTAACGTTCCAGCAGGCAACACCGGAAGGTGGGGAATTCCAGGTTCTTCAGCCACTCTGTGCCCGGAGACACAGCAACGGAGAGAGTTCAGGAAGAGATACCCAACACAAGGGTTAGAAAGGACTCAAGTTGCCTGTCATACCGGCATCTCGCAGGAAGAGACAGAGCCGGCAGCTTAGCTAATGCAGTGGTAGGAGCCAACAAGGAGCGCAGTTAGGGAGCCAAAGACCCGGCCAGGTGGGGAGAACCCCGAGTTGCTCTCAGCAAAGACTCCATGGACAACTGCCTGAAGTCAGCTACCCAAGTAAAGACTGAGTGACCAACAAAACAGTGAGTCTGCCTATTGCTTGTGCCTGTCGTCCTGCACCCTACACCTAAACTACCTTCACAGCCCCAGAAAACTGCTCTGCCCGTGGAGAGCCACTCCATCCCAGCTGCCCGTCCATTATCCCGGAGGTTCTGCAGCAGCGGTGGCCCACTATAGCCACAGACCACGGGTGGCGTCACGAACAATCTCTGTTTCAACATTTCTTTTCCCAACTAAGCCAAAACCCCTTTCAGCTGCACCCAGGGTCACCGAAACCAGGTCTCGACCTCCCTGGCTCCCCAGAGACAGAATCGCCCGGTTCCGAGTCCCCACGGCCCTGAGGCCAGACGTACGTTTTGTAGGGTCACTGTTTTTTCAGCAGGAGGTCATAATTAGAGGACTAGTAAACCTACTGCAATGTAGTCCTTCATACTCATTATAAACTCTATGTAACCCTGCTCCCATGACTGATTAACAGCTTTCTACCTATGCACAGTGTACACAGAAATCACTTGTGTGGGCTGGGTTATACAGAGCACAGCATTCATGTAACTGGTAGATCAGCAGAAAAAAAAATGTGATTTTATCAAAACTGCAGCAAGTAGTCCAGTAAGTTATACATCACTAGAATGAGGATCCCTGCCCTAAATCATGCTGTTCTCAAATGGCCAAGGCAAAACTTGGAGACAGGTTCTCATTAAAAGGGTAATTCCTTCTTCAATTTCCAGGAGCACACCTCTCGACTTCCCACCTGCCAGGGGTTGGTATGCTCTACATCAGGGATCCCCAACCTTTGTGACTTTGACAGCCATATTTAACTCTAAGAGAGGATCGCAAGCCACATTCATCTTCAACCCCCCTCACAGTACTGATACCCAAAGACCCCATTACCAGTATATTACACACACAGATATCTGTGTCCAACTTCTGAACAGATCTCTGGTTGCAGTGAAATCATGGACACATTGTTACATTTTGTGGCTGTGTACAAATGTAACAATGTGTCCATGATTTCACTGCAACCAGAGATCTGTTCAGAAGTTGATCACAGATATCTGTGTGTGCAAAATGGCCATATGGGTGTACATAAAAAGAAAACTGGATCCTACATAGAATTTCTCAATTGCATCTGATTTTTTTAGATACACTTCCATTCCTAACCATCATTTTATGATGTACATCATAAAACGTTGATGTCTAAATATGAATGTCATAAAAACAAGAAAATGGACACACAGATGGGACTAACCTGCTGAAGCGTCTTATACGGCGCGAAACGTCGTGCCCCCCGTCCTCCCACCCGCATGCCACCACCTGCTGTGTGCACTGAAGCACAATAAAGAACCGCTGTTTATAGAAGCTCTGAGTGCGACTTCTTTTTCTTCTCCTATAATACAAAACTGGATGTGACGTATCGGACTTTTGGGAGTGAGCACCAGAGCGTGCAGAGCGGTGCAGCAGGGAGGACCCTCCTCATCATCCTCCATAGCCAAGGGCTGAAAGCTTGCAGGCAGCGGTGAAATCTCCCCAGGCTGTATGGGAGACGCTGCAAGGTGGTGCTGACCCCATCCTAATCTTCAAAACCGTGAGACACACAGATGGCACATTGATAACAATATGGATAAAAATTGTCCAACTTTTGTGAATGAAAAATTAGAAATCCATGCGCTTGCTAGTTAAATAATCCCATTTAAATGCATTGAACTTTAAAGTGAACCTGTCACCTGGTTTTTGCCATTTCATCTGAGAGCAGCATAATGTAGAAATAGAGACCCTGATTCCAGCGATGTGTCACTTACTGAGCTGCTTGCTGTCATTTTGATAAAATTAGTGTTTTCTCTGTTGCAGATTTAGCAGTCTGTGAATATACCAGACTACTTTGCAGCAGGCCAAGTAGACAGCTAATGATAATCTCCAGATAATTAAACAGTGATTTTATAAAAACTACACCGAGCATTCCAGTACACACATCGCTGGAATCAGGATCTCAGGTCCTATATTATGCTATTCTCCGATTAGGTTGCAAAAACCTGGTGACAGTTTCTCTTTAAGGGTGGAGGCACACTATCATGCATCAAAAACGGAGTGTTTTTGATGCATGACAGTCATGCAAGTGCTGTCCGTATGGTTTTGCATGTGTTGTGCGTGTGTAGTGTGTGTGCATGAGTGTTCATGCAAGTGTGGTGCGAGTGTGGTGCAAATGTGGTGCGAGTTAGTAGCATGGTTTTTTGCCATGCTGCTGAAAGTGAGACTAGACAGTAATGTCAGATAGATATATAAATGTATACAGCGATCGGTAGTTATAATTGCTAGATCGGCTTTACCGCTGCTGCTGTGAGGCTAGGGTCACATTAACAGTAATTAAGGTTTCCATTAAAAACTTAGATTTTGGCAGCCTTAACGCGGTTCTAACGCCATGTTAGCGCCGTGTTAACGCTGCCAATGTTATCCTATGGACGTTAACATTAATGTGACTCTAGCCTGATAGCAGTGGTGTTTGAATTTGCTGGGTTGCCGGCAAAGAAGCCAATCAGCTTGTGTTTTGATGTAACTGCTGTCCTAGGTGCTGAAGTCTGCCGGTGTTTTAATGTAACTGCTGTCCATGGTGCTAAAGTCTGCCGGTGTTTGGATGTAACTGCTGTCTATGGTGCCAAAGTTTGAATTTCTCAGCATGCTGTGATTGAACTCACATTTGACTCGCAATGCGAGTACTGTGCATTGAAAATGCACAAATATGACCAGAAACATATAATAATACTGGTCCAAGTGCAATGAGAGTTTTTCTCACATTGCACTCGCGCGATTCTCATGCCAGTGTGCCTCCACCCTAAGTTGCAAAACAAATTGAAAGAAATCTGCCACAGGTCTCATTCACATGACCGTATTTAAACATGTACGTGAAAAAGGGTATTGGTATCATTCGTGTTTTGGATCGGTGTGTCATACGTGTGTCCTTTTTATCATCAGTATTCTTCACCTATGGACTAATAAATAAATTACAAAGCTTCTCTTATGCAATGTATACAACTTCTATTTACAATGTTAAACAGGTACAGCACATGAACCATCTACAGTTGTGGCCAAAAGTATTAACACCCCTGCAATTCTGTCAGATAATACTCAGTTTCTTCCTGAAAATGATTGAAATCACAAATTCTTTGGTATTATTATCTTCATTTAATTTGTCTTCAATGAAAAAACACAAGAGAGAATGAAGCAAAAAGCAAAACATTAATCATTTCACACAAAACTCCAAAAATGGGCCAGACAAAAGTATTGGCACCCTCAGCCTCATACTTGGTTGCACAACCTTTAGCCAAAATAACTGCGATCAACCGCTTCCGGTAACCATCAATGAGTTTCTTACAATGCTCTGCTGGAATTTTAGACCATTCTTCTTTGGCAAACTGCTCCAGGTCCCTGATATTTGAAGGGTGCCTTCTCCAAACTGCCATTTTTAGATCTCTCCACAGGTGTTCTATGGGATTCAGGTCTGGACTCATTGCTGGCCACTTTAGAGGTCTGCAGTGCTTTCTATCAAACCATTTTCTTGTGCTTTTTGAAGTGTGTTTTGGGTCATTGTCTTGCTTGAAGATCCATGACCTCTGAGGGAGACCCAGCTTTCTCACACTGGGCCCTACATTATGCTGCAAAATTTGTTGGTAGTCTTCAGACTTCATAATGCCATGCACATGGTCAAGAAGTCCAGTGCCAGAGGCAGCAAAGCAACCCCAAAACATCAGGGAACCTCCACCATGTTTGACTGTAGGGACCTTGTTCTTTTCTTTGAATGCCTCTTTTTTTTTCTCCTGTAAACTCTATGTTGATGCCTTTGTCCAAAAAGCTCTACTTTTGTCTCATCTGACCAGAGAACATTCTTCCAAAACCTTGTAGGCTATCTCAGGTAAGTTTTGGCAAACTCCAGCCTGGCTTTTTTATGTCTCGGGGTAAGAAGTGGGGTCTTCCTGGGTATCCTACCATACAGTCCCTTTTCATTCAGACGCAGATGGATAGTACGGGTTGACACTGTTGTACCCTCGGACTGCAGGGCAGCTTGAACTTGTTTGGATGTTAGTCGAGGTTCTTTATCCACCATCCGCACAATCTTGCGTTGAAATCTCTCGGCAATTTTCCTTTTCCGTCCACATCTATGGAGGTTAGCCACAGTGCCATGGGCTTTAAACTTCTTGATGACACTGCGCACGGTAGACACAGGAACATTCAGGTCTTTGGAGATGGACTTGTAGCCTTGAGATTGCTCATGCTTCCTCACAATTTGGTTTCTCAAGTCCTCAGATAGTTCTTTGGTCTTCTTTCTTTTCTCCATGCTCAATGTGGCACACACAAGGACACAGGACAGAGGTTGAGTCAACTTTAATCCATGTCAACTGGCTGCAAGTGTGATTTAGTTATTGCCAACACCTGTTAGGTGCCACAGGAAAGTTACAGGTGCTGTTAATTACACAAATTAGAGAAGCATCACATGATTATTCTAACAGTGACAATACTTTTGTCCACCCCCTTTTTTATGTTTGGTATGGAATTATATCCAATTTGGCTTTAGGACAATTCTTTTTGTGTTTTTTCATTGAAGACAAATTAAATGAAGATAATAATACCAAAGAATTTGTGATTGCAATCATTTTCAGGAAGAAACTGAGTATTATCTGACAGAATTGCAGGGGTGTCAATACTTTTGGCCACAACTGTATCTAGGCTGCCGCAAAAAAAATGGACATGTCCGTGTGAATAGCCCATAGATCGCAATGTGTGTGCTGTATCCGTGTAAAATAAAAACAGATATAACACATACATGGTACACAGACACCTGAGCGGGGCCTTAGGTGATGTGTCCGCATTGAATATGTAGTGAGTTTTTTACCTCAGTATTTTTAAGCCAAAACCAGGAGTGAATAAAAAATGTAGAAACGGTGACATGTTTTTAATGTTTTTACTAGGGAATGTGCACATTTCTTGGCTGTCCCAAAAAATGTATATTTTGTTGCATTTACGGTGCTTGTTTGGTACAGATTTTTCCTACTTCCTACTAGAATGGGTGAAATCTGTGGGGAAAAAAAAATCTAAAGAATTGACATGCTGCAGATTTATTTCTGCATCAAATCTGCAAGGAAAAAAAATGTTCATATCGGATGCCGGTTGGAGCCAGATCGTCCAGTGTGACAGCCCAACTCCGATGTGCAGTACAATGTCACCCATTCACTCCCAAGTTAAATGGTCGTTCCTGGGTCGGGTGGCGTAGACATCGTAGGGACGTTGTATCCCGATATCGCGCTGTGTAAACCGCCGATGCGATTCTGGGAAAACTGGGCACAAAAAGCGCGCTCCCGCGCCGTCGGATCCAATATCGGACCGACGTTGGAGCATGTAAACCCACCATTAGAGCTATTATCATAGGGTGCTGAAATTACGTGCAGTGAAATCCATACATAAAACTTATACAGTAATAAATAGCAATAAAATTGACATTTATATGTTTCAAGGGAGTTTACCAACCAGATGAAATTTGCTTCTTAGTTTTGTGTATATATTTATTTTTACATGTTACTTTTTCATCCTTTATTTCTTTTCTTTTCAGAAGCAAGACACCTGAGACACAAGGGCAATCACTTCACAGATTATAAATGCTAGGTTGAAACTGAATTTTACACAATGATATTTTCTCTATATGTTTCTAAAAAGATTATTCAAGAATGTGTTTCCTTTAATGTACCCACAGGGTGGGGGATATTGTGTTGATGGTGGTGTGGATCTGAGGGTCTGTGTCGTGCAGGCAATGCATCTTGAGTAGCTGCATGTTACCAATGACTTGGATGACCCAGGACCTTCCACAGTAAAGATTGAGAACCAAAGTTCTTTTTTAATGTTTTTAAGTTAAATACTATAAACTTTAAAAGTGTAGCAGTGGGCACATAACTTCAACACTGCATCTTCATTGGACATCTTCAGATAAATAAGAAAAAGGTTCCTCAAGTTTCGTTCTACACCCAATGGACTGCCTTCGCTTCCATTTTCTCTGGAGGTTCTCCAAGGGTCTCTGAATTATGGTGGGGAACGAGCTGTGTGACTCAGGCTCTCCATGAAGAAAGCCAAAGTTCAAACAACGAGCTTTATAATCGCAGTCACGGAGAAAGGTTCCTGATACAAAGGTGGATCCCTGCCGGGAAGGGTCAGTGGCCTAGTTTGCTGTATGTCCACTCGCACAGTCTCTAGGTTTGGGGCCATTCATCTGTTACCAGCTCTCATGTCTCTCTTCAGTAGTTAGGCCAGGGTCACACTAGCATTAGGATTCCGTTCATGGGGGGGTCAGTTAAAAAGATTGAATCTGGCGGCGTTACCGCATCGATCCATTACAATTATGGTGCGTTAATGCAGCCAGATTCTATCTTTTTAACGGACCCCCTCAGAACAGAATCCTAACGCTAGTGTGACACTGGGCTTACTATCTTTACACACTGCCCCACCATTGTTCTGCTTCTTTAGATTTAGCATATTCACACACTAACTGCAGCCTGTTAGTATAATCCGACCTGCATGTTTGTTCTCAGCCATAGTCAAAACCTATCTGAACATCTAAAATTGAGTCAGTATGTTCCCTGCAACTGGCTTCTGTGAACTTATTCCACCACTTAATTACTTCCTTACACTACCGTTATCTATTCTCTAAAGTGGCCATTAGATGCCAACTTTTGCTACACACATTATTAATATCTTATACTCTATATATTATCTATATGAATATGCTTTTGTTTTCAGGGGTAGGAACCTGACCACCTTCTCACACCAGCACTAGCCATTTTTTTCTGCTTGACTAACAGCCCACTGAATTGACTATAAAGCAAGTATGCTGTCAGCCAGAAAATAGTGCTTGGGAAGTGCTCAGACAATCCCATGTAGGCCTCATTTGCATCTGAATTAGGATAGTGTTTTTTCAAAGTATAGTGATAAAAGATTACATAGTAAAGGTATGGGTGACATTACCTCTCGCATAGCAACATGACCATATAAACAGTTTTCATCCCGATTGACTGTGAGCCCTTGTGGACAGGATCTCTGCCCTAATGTACCTGTATCATTTATTCGTCGTTGGTTTTTATGTTCTCGTCCTTGTTCTGCCCTTACACATGAAAAGCGCCATGGAACCAATGGCGCTATATAAATTATTATTAATAATAATAATAATAATTTTTGGGGAGGCGATCGTTCTTGACAGATTCCTTTTAAACAATACTAAAGCTTAAAGTGGTTGCACACTTTGTTTGCAAAAGTTTCAAAAAAGGCATAAATGTTCACATAAAATGTTTACAGTGGATATCATGAATAAAAAATACCTTTTCATATGTTTTTGTTTGCTTGTTCCCCCTCCATGCCACGCTGAACGGGAGAGATTGTGGGAGGGATTCAAAAAAAGGCCCATGTGATGACGACGATCACATTATACCTTCACTGTATCCCCTTAGTGGATTCAAATAGCATACCTCTCAACATTTGAAGAAGGGAAAGAGGAACAAGGTTTGAGGTGCGCTCGGTAAGTTTTAGGCCACGCTCCTGAACACAGACATTTCACAACTAGTGACACCGATATCCACTCCCCAACCACACCCATTCAGCACTGCTGGTTACACTGTCTCATAAACAATAATTATAAACAGACAAAATAAGTTTATTTACAAGTAATGAATAAAAGTATTAATGCAAAGTTGGTAATAATATTTCTTTTAAGTTAGAATGTAAAAGCTGCACAATATTTAACAGATCCACTCTATTAGGGTTGAGGCACACTACCATGCATGAAAATCGGAGCATTTTTAATGCACGACAGTCATGTGAGTACTTCCGTATGGTCGTGCGAGTGTGGTGGGAGAGCAATGAGTGTGGTGTGACTGTGGTGCTGGTGTGGACAGTGTGCAATGCATTTTTAACACAGTCTTTCTCATGGTGTTTGGAGTGAGAAAAGAGTAGCTAGATAGAATAGGTAGATCGGGCTTATCAGTCTCCTGCTGCTACTTCAGGGGCTGCCTATTAAGCTACTTGTATATTCACTGCACTGTCAAACAAACAGCCAATCACAGAAGCTCACAATCTGTGAGAGCCTCTGTGATTGGCTGTTGTAGTAAGACTGGATTTCTTCAATCTGGACAGTGATTCTGCTTGGTTGCCATACACATTAGTGTATGGCAACCAACCTGGTGTTATAGGGTGTTAAATAAATAAATATTTAAAAAAAAAAACACATGGGGCTTCACCTTTATTTTTAAGTCTAGCTGCGAGCTGCCACCCTCAGCTGCCTCATTTCCCCTTGGCTACCAAAAAAAGCGTGGGCTCCGCCTTATTTTTAATTGCCAGCCAAGGTAAAACTAGGCAGCTGAGGGATGGTATTCTCAGCGTGGTGAGGGTCCATTATGCATCTGCCGGTGCTCCTGCTGGTCAGCCTCATCTGTGCACCCCCCTGTGTCTTGCCCCCCCGTCCCCCTCCTCTCCAGCCCCCCCTGTGTCCTGCTTTCAGCCCCCCCTCACCTCTCCCGGTGAGCTTCACCTGCCAGTGCACCCGCCGGTCAGCCTCCTCTGCTCCGTGTGGGCCCCTCCTCCTCTCCTGAGCTCCTCCTCCTCACCAGTGGATCGTGAGTGAGGTAAGTATGAATGAATGAGTGAATGGATGGGTGCATGTGTGGATGCATGGGTGCATGCATGGGTGGATGGATGGGTGCATGCATGGGTGGATGGATGGGTGCATGCATGGGTGGATGGGTGTGTGCGTGCATGGATGTGTGCATGGATTGATGTGTGCGTGCATGGATGTGCGAATGGATTGATGTGTGCGTGCATGGATGTGTGCGTGCATGGATGTGTTCATGCATGGATGTGTGCATGCATGGATGTGTGCATGTGTGGATGTCTCTGCATGTGTGGATGTCTCTGCATGCGTGGATGGATGTGTGCGTGCATGGATGTGTGCGTGCATGGATGTGTACGTGCATGGATGGATGTGTGCATGCGTGGATGTGTGTGTGCGTGGATGTGTGCATGCATGGATGTCTCTGCATACGTGGATGTCTGCATGCATGGATGTCTGCATGCATGGATGGATGTGTGCATGGATGGATGTGTGCATGGATGTCTGCATGCGTGGATGTCTCTGTGTGCGTGGATGTGTGTGTGCGTGGATCTGTGCATGCATGTGACTCACCGTTGCCGGGTTCTCAGGTCTCAGGCGATGCAGCACTCGTCACGGTTCCGCGCCTAAGGCTGTTGGGCCCGGTGGTCAGATAAAATGGGATTGAAGGATGGGGATGATTCTTGTTTGTCGTGACGCCACCTGTGGGTGTCCGGTGAAGGCACCGGCGCTGCTGGGGCCTCCGGGGGATGTGCGGCAGCTAAATGGGGTGCTCCCCACAGGATGAGCAGGAGTTCCCGGGGCCAGGAGCTGCACTCGATGGAATATGGCAGCTTAGTAGTTACTATGGGTTAGTCCAGGAATGATGCACGGACACATAGAGTCTTTTAGTACCTTTACTGTTGACAACAGGTACACTCGACCGGGTGATGAAGTAGGCACTCCTGGAGGTTCCACAGCAAGCAGTGGTGTAGGCTTCCTTGTATCTACTGTTCTGGTGAGGTCTGGTGGATATGGAATCCTGCCAGACCGGGTTGCACGTTCTGGTGGGACGTTTTCACCTGATTTTGCTGCACTGAGGGCACTATCAAGGGGTTAGGCGTACTACTCCTCCTTTCCCCGGGCTCTCATCTGGTGGTGCTTCAGGTATACAGGGAGCTAAACTCCCTAATTGAGGTGCTGGTTTCTCTGCAGCCTGCGATGTGGCTCCTGCAGCTTGGACCCAGTGACCGGATTGTTAGGGTGAGTTGTGGTAACTCCTCTATCCCTGTCGGGGCTTTGTCTCCTGTTCCTAAGACTCTTATTGCGAGAGTCCCTCACTTCCCGGGTGTGCTGGTATGGGCCTAGTGTGGCTCCAGTACCAGGTCAGCCCTCCTAGCTGTTCACAGTTCTAAAGTGACTGCACACTCCGCAGTTATTCCCTCCAGGACCTGTATTTATAGGGGGCACTGGTCTAAGGTAACCAGTGGGGCTCCCCTAGAGGCCTGGGGTGAAAAGGGGAGTAAAAGGTGTTTTAGTTAGTGAGTTCTGCTTGCTGTGTACATTCCATTTGTGTACTAAAAGTTCTGTGGTGCCCCAACCAGGGTGCCAGGGTGCCACACATGCATGGATGTGTGCATGCATGGATGGATGTGTGTGTGTGTGGATGTGTGCATGCGTGGATGTCTCTGCATACGTGGATGTCTGCATGCGTGGATGTCTCTGCGTGCGTGGATGTCTGCGTGCGTGGATGCCTGCGTGCGTGGATGTCTGCGTGGGTGGATGTGTGCGTGCATAGATGTCTCTGCGTGTGTGGATGTCTCTGCTTGCATGGATGTGTGCATACATGGATGGATATGTGTGTGCATGGATGTGTGCGTGCGTGGATGTGTGCGTGTGTGGATGTCTCTGCATGTGTTGGATGTGTGCATGCGTGGATGTGTGCATGTGTGGATGGGTGCATGCGTGGATGTGTGCGTGCGTGGATGTCTCTGTGTGCGTGGATGTCTCTGCATGCGTGGATGTGTGCGTGCGTGCTTGGATGTGTGCGTGCATGCGTGAATTGTGTGCGTGCATGCGTGGATGTGTGCATGCGTGCATGTATGTGTGCATGCGTGGATGGGTGCATGTGTGGATGTGTGCATGGATGGATGGGTGCATGTGTGGACGGATGGGTGCATGGGTGGATGGATGCATGGGTGGATGGATGGGTGCAACAAGGGATCAAGTGTCCTCCTGTAGTCTCCAGGATCATAGTCATGGTACACTTTATGACAGATCATTACCACACAGTGCATCTTAACGCTGACCCCAGAGACTGTAGGAAGAGGACACTTGATCCCTTGCTGCAATCTCTGGATGTAGCAGAGGCAATTGAATTTTGTTTGTGTTTTTTTTCCAAATAAAAAGATTTTTCTGTTTTCTCTGTGTGGTGTATTTTTTAACTATTTACTAGAGATTCCTAGTGGCCGGGTCTAACATTGGCCCGACATTATGAATCTCGGGCTTAGTGCCAGCTGCCAATAAAAAAACTGGCATTAACCCCTTTATTACCCAGTTTGCCACCAGCACTAGGGCAACTGGAAGAGCCTGGGTACAGTGCCAGAAAATGGCTCTTCAGTGAATGTGCCAATTTCTGGGCGACTGCGAGCTGCAATTCACAGCATGGGGGGCCCAGAATGCTTGGGCCTCTCCATGTTGAGGATTCCAGCCCCTGCTGCCAAGTTGTACCCGGCTGGGCCAAAAATATGGCAGAGCCCTATGTCATTTTTTTTTCTAAAATCAGTTCTAAAAATAAAAAAAGCCTTCCCTGTATTTTTGGTAGCTAGCCAGGTACAACTTGGCAGCTGGGGGGGCTGGAATCCTCAGCGTGGAGAGACCCTATCGTGAGCCCCCCATGCTGCAAATTGCAACCCACAGCCACCCCAGAAAATAGCACATTCATTAGAGGCACAATTTTCTGGTGCTGTACCCCAACTCTTCCAGTTGCCCTTGTGCTGGTGGCACACGGGTTCTCCATACGCGACATGGTGTCCGCTAAGAATTTCAATGGAAAATTAGATCAAATTGTTAGCGGACACCATGTCGCGTATGGAGAGCCCCTGTGTGCCTAAACATTGGAGCTACCCCACAAGTGACCCCATTTTGGAAACAAGACCCCCCAGGGAACTTATCTAGATGCATAATGAGCACTTTGAACCCCCAGATGCTTCACAAATTAATCCGTAAAAATGAAAAAAGAAAGTTTTTGTGGAAAACAAAGTACTATTTCATATTTACGGATCAATTTGTGAAGCACCTGGGGTTCAAAGTGCTCACTTTGCATCTAGATAAGTTCCTTGGGGGGTCTAGTTTCCAAAATGGGGTCATGTGTCGGGGAGCTCCAATGTTTAGGCACACAGGGGCTCTCCAAACACGACATAGTGTCCGCTAACAATTTGAATGGAAAATTAGCTCAAATTGTTAGCAGACACCATGTCGCATTTGGAGAGCCCCTGTGTGCCTAAACATTGGAGCTCCCCCACAAGTGACCCCATTTAAGGGAACTTATCTAGATGTGTGGTAAGCACTTTGAACACCCAGATGTTTCACAAATTGATCTGTAAAAATGAAAAAGTACTTTTGTTTTCACAAAAATTTTCTTTTAGCCTAAATTTTTTCATTTTCACATGGGCAACAGGATAAAACGCATCATAACATTTGTTGGGCAATTTCTCCTGACTACACCGATACCTCAAATGTGGTCATAAACCACGGTTTGGGCGCACGGCAGGGCTCAGAAGGAAAGGAGCTCCATTTCACTGTTTGAATGGAAAGTTAGCTCCAAAAGTCAAATTGCGTTCCTTCCCTTCTGAGCCCTGCTGTGCGCCCAAACAGTGGTTTATGACCACATATGAGGTGGTGAAGGAACTGAGGCTAAATTAATATTTTTGTTAGAAAAATTAAAATGTTCATTTTTTCCTTCCACGTTGTTTTAGTTCCTGTGAAGCACTTGAAGAGTTAATAATCTTCTTGAATGGAGTTTTGAGTAGCTTGAGAGGTGCAGTTTTTGGAATGGTGTCACTTTTGGGTGTTTTCTGTAATGTACACCCCTCAAAGGGACTTCAAATGTGATGTGGTCACTAAAAAAAAAGGTTTTGTAAATTTTGCTGGAAAAATGAGAAATTGCTGATGAACTTATAACTTCCTACCTAAAAAAAAAAGTTTTTTTCCAATACTGTACTGATGTAAAGTAGACATGTGGGAAATGTTATTTGTTAACTATTTTGTGTCACATAACTCTCTGGTTTAGCAGAATAAAAATGCAAAATTTGAAAATTGCAAAATTTTCAAAATTTTTGTCAAAGTTTTGATTTTTTCACAAATAAATGCAAAAATTATCGACCTAAATTTAATACTAACATGAAGCCCAATATGTCACGAAAAAATAATCTCAGAATCGCTAGGATCCGTTGAAGTGTTCCAGAGATTACCTCATAAAGGGACACTGGTCAGAATTGACAAAAATGCCAAGGTCTTTAGGGTCAAAATAGGCTGGGTCATGAAGAGGTTAAAGGAGATAATACCTGTCACTTCAAGGGTAGGTTAACATTGTGTTTGTGCTATCTGTTTAATGCATCCGTTTGACAGCAGCAGAAACGTAATGTAACAGAAACGTTAATGTCTCTATAAGCTTGTGTGGCACTCTGCGGTATAGGTAGCCACAGAAACATCTAGTGCATGGAGGATTTCCACATCTGGTACAACTCACACATACAACACTTTCCACCCTAGACCTGTAGGGGCAGCCTCACTTACTGCCTTTAGGCAATATCCCCTATAAATACAGGTGCTGGGGGTAGAGTTAGGCAGTGCAGTTCCTGGGAGGACTGTGAAGAGGTCCTGAGAGGAAAAGAGCAGTGCTAAGCTCTTTTCAGGGACCGTGAGGAGCAGTTCCAGTCAGGACTGTGAAGAGCCTTAGCCAGTGTGAGTTACCCGAGAGTGAGGAACGAACGCAAGGCGCGGAACGGAGCAACGGGGCAGAGGAGCCATACCGGCTCACCCAAAGAAGTAACCCAGGACACCGGAGTCTGAGTCTGCCAAGAAGAGCTTAGCCCAACAGAAAACACCGGTATACAGAGGAGACTCCAGTCTCCCAGGCACCCGCAGCACCTTCAACATGTGAGCCAGGAACCGCAGGAGAATAGCTGGATCCAACAGAGGTTTCTCAGTGCAGTCAACATGGGTGAGAGACACAGAGAAGGCCAGGCCAGGTTTCACACAGGTCAGGGCTTCAATGCAAGTAACACAGGGACATGGAGGCCTTACAAATCACTCAATGTGGAAATCCTGAAGTGCTTCCCGACCACCTGGAGTGTACCCTGGACAGAGCCGGTTTAACATCAGTAAAGTTGCGGAAAACTACTCCCAGTGTGTGTCAGTTCTTACAGCCCTGATCCTGTCCAACACAGAGACTGTAGAGACATCCCGCCTGCAGAGCCACCTCTCTATGCTAAATCCTATTCCCACATCACTGCCCCGGAGATCCCGCTCCACCTACGGGGAGCAACACCATCAGGCTGCCCATCCATCATCCCCGGAGGTCTGCAGCAGCGCTGGTGCCATCACCGGACACCGTAGGTGGCATTACGAATTACTTTTATTTTATTTTTGGCCCCGGGCACCGGCTACCATTGACAGCACCCATAACTAAATGCCCGGGATCCGAGAACCCCGGCCCAGGGGCGGGTCACTTGCATTCAACAAATGCATTCAAACACATCCAAAATAGGCATGTGTGTGCAAGTATGCGTTTGGTGAAGCACACAGAGAAACACAGACTGTAGAGTTTTTATGTCTGTTTAGCAAACAAATGCAATATAACGTCATGTTACAGATTTGTACAAATCTGCAGCATTACATTATATTGCGTTTGCAATAGATGATAGGATAGACAGATAGATAGCATACAAAGATGATAGGATAAAAAGATAGATGCGAGAATAGCATTACCAGTGTCCCTGCTCTCTCCTGCTTTCACACGCCGCATTTTTTTACACGCTAGCTCATCATAAACCAGGAGTGGAACATTTAGGGCCACTTTACACACACCAACTTATCTGTCCAACTTCTGACCAACTTGTTGGTTGCAGTGAAATCAAGGACACATTGCTCCATTTTGTGGCTGTGTACAATGGAACAATGTGTCCATGATTTCACTGCAACCAGCAAGTTGGACAGAAGTTGGACAGATAAGTTGGTGTGTGTAAAGTGGCCATTAGAGGAAAAGTATAATAGAAACAAGAGCTGGATTTAATCATCCACTCCTGGTTTGTGATGAGCATGCACATCAAAAAATGCAGCAAATACGCAGTGTGTAAACGCACCCTTAAGGTCATGAATATTCACCCAACAACCAAGAAGCAGCAGAGAGTGGGGACACTGGTAAAATCGATGCAGGTATTCTATTTATCTATCAAACTATCTATCCTATCATGTGTCTATCTCCATGTAGCGCATACGTTTTTGAGCTACCAAAAACGTATGCACATAAAGAGAGCTTAAAATGTTACTTTTGCTTTCAGTTACAATGAAAACCGTTACTATTTCCATTGTAATGGACAGCAACAATGCAATATGTACCTACCCTTAGGCTCTATTCACATTGTGTTTTTGGCAAACGTCAGTTGCACCATCAGGACCTTCTGTCTGAAGCCCTAAAAATAGGATTTTATCACAACATGTGAGGGGGCTTAATAGGACAGACAGAGTCACTTTGTGCTTTGTCTGACCTCATTTTTGCCAGTGTCCACCTTTCTGAGGCTTGCACAAAAGCATGGTTGACTGTACTTTTGTGCTCACCTCAGAAATATCAATACCGCCAAATGGGAGGTCAGACAGAGCACAAAGTCACTGTCTGCCTCATTAAAGGCAATGGCCCTAAATCCTTTTTTCAGGACTTCATATATACAGAAGGGCTATATTACAGCACAAATGGAATGGTATAGTATAAGATTTAATAGGAAGGAATGCAAGTAGACTCTGAGGGCTGATTATAACCAGAGGTGTAACTACAACAGGTGCAGGGGTTGCAATCGCACCCAGGCCCTAGAGCCTAGGGGGCCTCAAAAGTATCTTTGGCCTATAGAAAAAGAATATTGCTATTAAAGATTTAAAATATTTGAGGGCTCTGGTGGAGCTTTCGCATCGGGGCCAATGAGTTTCAAGTTACACCACTGAATAACACACCAAAAGTATATTCTGTATGAAATTAAAGGTATATAGAGTTTCAATAGAAGCCTAATGTACTCCTATGGAAGCAATACTGCATGCAAAACATATTTGCATATCACAGTATGAGCACTGGGATTGTAAAAAAAAAGATGTTACAAAATGATTGTTAGTGGGGATTTTGAGTATTTTCTGGAAACAAATGTGTCAGGTGAATTCCTGTTTTAATACCTGGTCAGTGGTAACATCACGTTGGTCTTGTTTGAGTATAATCTTAGCATCAAGGATGGCCTAGTAATAAGAACAACAGGATACATATAGAATGACCATGTAAATCCAAGCTTATATGATAATGGTATGAAGATAAGTCAAATGAGAGTACATATGGGCTATTATTGCCTAGGGTTAGTTTGAAAAATGCAGTATATCAGTTTACATTTTTGCCGATCCAATGGTACCGCTTGGAGATCTGTGAAACCATCAGAAACCTAAGAAATTAGTTCTAGCCTTCAGAACATCATGCAGATAGGTGAGCTGTAATCACGGGTGCAGGAGTTGGACCAAGAGGAAAAAGTAAAGACATTGTGTCCTCTCCTGCACTGCTGTCAGCCAAGTTCTGCAGTCAGCACTGCCAAGGGGAGGGGAAGCTCCAAAATCACAAGATGTCAGACCTGAAGTGAGTACTGGAAATGCCTGTATTATGTCTAAAGCCTACTACCCTCTCCTATATTCCACCAAAAGCTGCACTTCCTGTCCTCCTCTTCTGATGATGATAATGATGACCTTAAAATGCTTATGTATAAATACAGGAGCGGACACAGACTGTAGTGGGCCCCTGTTCAAGAAATTATTTTGGGTACCCTCTTCATAGTGCAACAAGGTTTGTAAATATATGCTGCGCATTTTAGTGCGGCAAAATCTGCAACATATCAATTCTTGCTGTAGGTTTTTCTACACTAAGTGGGCTGTATATATAATTTTGAGGCTATGCAGGGCTGTATTTATTATCTGGAGGCTCCAGCTGGGCTGTATATATTATTTGGCCAGTTGAAGCCTCCAAATAACATATATAGACCAGCACATCCTTAAAATGACATATATAGCCCAGCACAGCTTCCAAGTAATATATACAGCCCAGCACAGCCTTCAAGTAATATATACAGCCCAGCATAGCTTCCAAGTAATATATACAGCCCAGAACAGCATCCAGGTAATATATACAGCCCATCTTATATTCCAGGCAATATATACAGCCCAGCATAACTTCCAGGTAATATATACAGCCCAGCATAGCTTCCAGGCAATGTATACAGTCCAGCATAGCTTCCGGGTAATATATACAGCCCAGCATAGCTTCCAGGCAAAATATATACAGCCCAGCATAGTTCCCAGGCAATATATACAGCCCAGCATAGCTTCCAGATAATATCTACAGCCCAGCATTGCTTCCATGCACTTGTTGTAGTTACGCCCCTGGTCATCCTGATCAGTAGATCCGATCTCAGATGGAGGGCTCTCCTTTTCAGGATACATGTGCAGGATGGCTCAGAAATACTATTAGCTGCTTGACTGTGCATGTACAACCTTCTGAGGAGAGACAGGATGTCCAGAGTAGCCAGCAGCAGCATCACCAAGGGGGCACCATTCTTTCTCTCACAGGTAGTTACCTTTCAAAGGGGCATCATTTTTAATAGCAATAAATTGCTAAGTTACTTGAACAAATGTTTCCTATTACAGTAGATGTATAGGTAATAATGGCACAACCCTTTTAGGTCCCCTGGTATTATACTTACCCTACTGTGTTTTCATCTTTTTTTGGTGTTGCTCCAGTCCCATGGTGCCATCTTGTGTCAATAACTTCATAACGTCTGGTTGGCTGGAAGTCAGAAGTTACATCACAAGCCAGGGCCAGTGTAAACACCTGAGCAAGTGCCTCGGCACTTGACAAATGAAGGGGTCCACTTGTTGTTGGTGAGCAGAAGCAGCCCTCTCTCTTGTTCTGCACTGATCTATGTCATCAATGCAGAGCAGGAGAGGAAGCTACCAGGAGCTGAACATATGGAGGCTGCAGAAGCCATGCAGCTGAAGGACTTTCTGAACTAGGAATTCAGGACCTTTCAGTCATGTGATTGATCACATGATGGAAGGTGCTTGAGTTTTACATTGGAAGGTCCTGGAGCTGCTCAACTGCTGCAGCCTAAATGGCTCATGCATGTAGCAGAGCTGTGTATTTCTATATGTTCATGTTGCAGCGCTGTGTGTGTGTTTATAGGTGCATGTAGTGTGCATGTGTGCAGAGTTGTGTGTGTTTATATGTTTATAAATCAGACCTGTGTGTGCCTATATGTTAATTTACTTGAGCTGCGTGCGTCTATATATGCATGTAGTGTACATCTTATCAAAAAAGACCTCGAAGGGACTATGGAATGTCTTTAAAATCTCAATTTCTTTATTAAAGAGCTTAAAAAGCATAACAATGCAAGTAAATTACAGCTATAACACAAAATACAATGTGGTCATCTAATGAGGAGACAGAAATAAACATCAATTAAGGAAGATCAATAGAGGTCAGAATATTGTGTTAGGAACCTCCGGGCTCACACTGGAGATAACTATACTCAGTCAAGCTCAGGATGACAGATGACACCCAGCAACACCATTGGTTTCTGGTACTCAGTACATTTTGCCATCATATCAAGCTTGCAACAGATATCATAAACTGAGCCCTCTCAATTTTAGCTGAATTATGCAGTTTTTGCTCATTAGCACCTATAGAGACCTATTATAGTTGCCTGTAAGCTATAGAGTAGCACAGGGAACTACACAATAGTCATATCCCTAGGTAAACAAATGCCCAGTCCAGAATTAGTTCTGTATTGACATGAAATGTGGACTCCTACTTAATTACTGGTCCAAATACTGGCCAAATAGTGTATCCTAGGGCATATTGCCCATGAGTCACCCTGCTGCAGATGGTACTGACCTGGGTGGTTAGAGCTCCTTATCACCCCGACGGCGTTTCGTCTGGTGAGACTTCTTCAGGGGGTCAGTGTGCCAGTTATAATGCTCCCCTGACGGTCTTATATAGAGCGTTCCATTAGCTCACCCTGGAGCTGATGTGTATTACCGCCCATTTTCGCCATTACTGCGCCGCGTGTCACGTGACAGCCTCCGATCACATGCGTCCGCGCACTTCCGGTCTTTGGACCGCAAGCTGGGGTGACGCGCTATTGCGCGCCACCGTCGCTCGCGGCCGACGCGCCGGGAGTGGGCGGAGCCGGAGACTAATCATACTGCACGGGCGACATGGGCGGGTGGGAGGTAATGCTTATGGAGCGATGCTGCGCCATCTAGAGTTTTTGGAGGATATTACAGGTGGATCTAAAATATATTAAGGTGCTTATCACTGCTGTTATGCATAGAATAAGTGCTCAGTGTATGTATATCTCTCAAAACTTTATTAATTGTGCAAAAATGCTTTAATTTAGTTGCTGTAAAGTGCAGAGTGCTGTGCATACCAAAATATAATACAATATCTCAGCTAAATCAAACATAAATAAACGCGTACTAGTATTAAAATGCCACATATAGGGAAATATCTCAATATACATAAATATTTGCATAGTTATAAGTGAAAACCTAAAAAGGAAGAAAATCCAGCCCCACAGTCCATCCAGTCACTAGGGCATCACGCACATCCTCCCATCTTCCAGCCTCAGTTCAAGTCCGGAACAGGACACAAAATCATACAGTGCTACATAACGATGTGAAATAACTGTAAAGAATAAAAAAACACATACCGTTAAAATCAATGACACAAAAACTTATGTTATTATATTATTAAATGAAATGTCATTGATTTTAACGGTATGTGTTTTTTTGTTCTTTACAGTTATTTCACATCGTTATGTAGCACTGTATGATTTTGTGAGATATTTCCCTATATGTGGCATTTTAATACTAGTACGCGTTTATATATGTTTGATTTAGCTGAGATATTGTATTATATTTTGGTATGCACAGCACTCTGCACTTTACAGCAACTAAATTAAAGCATTTTTGCACAATTAATCAAGTTTTGAGAGATATACATACACTGAGCACTTATTCAATTCATAACAGCAGTGATAAGCACCTTAATATATTTTAGATCCACCTGTAATATCCTCCAAAAACTCTAGATGGCGCAGCATCGCTCCATAGGCATTACCTCCCACCCGCCCATGTCGCCCGTGCAGTGTGATTAGTCTCCGGCTCCGCCCACTCCCGGCGCGTCGGCCGCGAGCGACGGTGGCGCGCAATAGCGCGTCACCCCAGCTTGCGGTCCAAAGACCGGAAGTGTGCGGACGCATGTGATCGGAGGCTGTCACGTGACACGCGGCGCAGTAATGGCGCGGATGGGCGGTAATACACATCAGCTCCAGGGTGAGCTAATGGAACGCTCTATATAAGACCGTCAGGGGAGCATTATAACTGGCACACTGACCCCCTGAAGAAGTCTCACCAGACGAAACACCGTCGGGGTGATAAGGAGCTCTAACCACCCAGGTCAGTACCATCTGCAGCAGGGTGACTCATGGGCAATATGCCCTAGGATACACTATTTGGCCAGTATTTGGACCAGTAATTAAGTAGGAGTCCACATTTCATGTCAATACAGAACTAATTCTGGACTGGGCATTTGTTTACCTAGGGATATGACTATTGTGTAGTTCCCTGTGCTACTCTATAGCTTACAGGCAACTATAATAGGTCTCTATAGGTGCTAATGAGCAAAAACTGCATAATTCAGCTAAAATTGAGAGGGCTCAGTTTATGATATCTGTTGCAAGCTTGATATGATGGCAAAATGTACTGAGTACCAGAAACCAATGGTGTTGCGGGGTGTCATCTGTCATCCTGAGCTTGACTGAGTATAGTTATCTCCAGTGTGAGCCCGGAGGTTCCTAACACAATATTCTGACCTCTATTGATCTTCCTTAATTGATGTTTATTTCTGTCTCCTCATTAGATGACCACATTGTATTTTGTGTTATAGCTGTAATTTACTTGCATTGTTATGCTTTTTAAGCTCTTTAATAAAGAAATTGAGATTTTAAAGACATTCCATAGTCCCTTCGAGGTCTTTTTTGATAAGTTGTTCTGATAAGGAATGCATTGAATTGATAAGGTTGTGATTCACATTGTTGTTCTGTTTTAATACAGATTCCTTTTGGTACTTTGTAAAAGCAATATGGATATGAGGAACAGGGAACTAAGTTGGAAGACAAAAGCGGTGAATTTGTTTAAAAAGGGTGCCCAGGGCAGCCAGTCGGAGGTGTCAACTGTCAACAGAGAACTTATGTACAAATACAAAAATGCCTTGTATAGAAAGACTAAATTATGGTGGACCAAGACATCTATAGATAATTACATAACTAACAAAATAGTGCCTAGGGGTCTCCGTGTACAGTTATACCCTACTTTTACTCTGGAGAATGAGATCCTTACGAATAAGTGGATGGAAGCAGCTTCCACCTGCTCCTTCTCCTTTATGGGTATCATTAATGAACATAATACTAGGAATTTACAAATTTTGGATGATGAGATTGAAGAGATGTCTAAAACCTTTAAAGCAGGCATGTCTAAGGAATCTCTTGAGGTGTATACCAAAGAAATTGACAAAGAGATGGAGAAATGGGAACAAGACATCAGTACCAGTAAGATGAAGAAATTCAAAAGGGATGTAGGAGATTATGAGCATAATAAGATATTCAGGTGGCAATTTAATAAGACACCAAAAATCCCGGTTGTTCCACCAGAACCACGTAGGGATTCACTTTCATCGGTCTCTTCAAATGCTGATGGTAGTATGAACCATGATAGTCGAGAGAGCGATCCTAAGGAGCGACCACATGGGAAATCCAAACTGAGACCTTCTCCTGATAAAGGGGGCGATAAAAAGAAAGTTAATAAAGAGCAGAAACAGGTAATAAACCTGTCACTCCATGAACTATCAAAGGCTCAAATGAGTGTATTGAGTAAAGGTCTAACGTTTTCCCCTTCTCGTTCCTTAGATCCGTTCCTAACTATCAAGGACATACATCTCTTCACCAGGAAAGTGATCCTGAAAAAATTGCACTACAAAGCTGACCACAATCTGAGCACTGAAAATGAAAAGGAAGCATTGAGAGCTTTGGAGGCCCTGGTGGAGGAAAATGCAGACCCAGACCCGTTTGGTAAGTTTCCCAATCAGTTGTTTGAAAAATCTAAGACTTTCCCAGCATTGAGCACGTGCTCAAGTGTGGAGGTATTTACCAAAATGGTGGCGGCTGATATAGAGAGACTTGCAGAAAGGAAGAACTGGGGTCATAATCTAACCAGTGAGGAAAAAGGAGCTCTAAAAGAACTCAGACAGTGGGAGGATGTGGTATATAAACCAGCGGATAAAGGGGGCAATGTGGTGGTTTGGCCTAAAGACATGTATGTTAGACAAGCACAAAAACTGTTGAAAAATACAGACTGTTATAGGAAACTACCATATAACCCCCTTGTGCAATTCAAGGAGACCCTTATGGAGATACTAATGAAAGCAAGTGAAGCAAAGATCATACCTAAGACGATGGTGAAGAAATTTAAGGAAATGAAACCGAGGATGCCGACCTTCTACATCATTCCTAAGGTTCACAAGAACATCTTGGACCCCCCTGGGAGACCTATTGTCTCGGGGAATGATGGGCTTTGTGAACTGGTCTGTAAGGTAATTGACGAGTACCTGAAACCACTAGCTTCTTCATTACCCTCATATATAAGAGATTCTACAGACGCATTAAAACGATTGGAAGGTATACAGATGTCGGAAACAGCTCTTCTGGTAACGGCGGATGTAGAAGCTCTGTATACTTCTATAAGGCATGACGATGGTATTGCTGCGACACAGTGGTTCTTACAAGGAAGCGACATAGAACCACAGATGGCGGAATTGATTCTGGTCTTGCTCAGGTTCGTACTCACACACAACTGCTTTGTCTTCGATAGCCAGGTGTTCCTGCAGCTTCAGGGTACCGCAATGGGGGCCTCCTGTGCGCCCTCGTATGCAAATTTATTCTTGGGCGCATGGGAGAGGGAGGTGTTCATCAACAACCCCATTGCGGGATGCGAGAAGATGCAGGGATGGATGCGCTTCATCGACGATGCCTTGTTTGTGTGGGAGGGAACAAGTGGTGAGCTGGATAACCTAATGAAAAATCTTAATAACAACGACAAAAACATTAGGCTGACGTATCAGAGTGGCCGGAAAATTAGTTTTCTGGATATTTCAATTGAGACCATGATGGATGGTGGGTTGAGGACAGACATTTTCAGAAAAGAAACTTCTACTAATGCGGTTCTGAGAGCAGATTCCTCACACCTACCCTCAACGATCAGAGGAATCCCAGTTGGCCAGTATATTCGAGCCAGGCGAATTTGCTCGGATGAGCAGTCGTTTGAACTTCAAGCATTGGACCTGAAGAGCAGGTTTCAAGAGAGGGGATACAACTGGAAAACCATTAAAAACGGGTATAATAGAGCAAAATCTCACCAGCGAGTGGATCTCCTACATAATGCGGGGAAGAAAGAAAGTGATTTGGAACAACACCCTCGTTTGATTATGTCATATAACAAACAATGGAAGGAGCTAACACAAGTGGTGAACAAGCACTGGAATATTCTTTTGAGTGACCCGGTCTTGAAATGGTGTATACCAGAGAGACCACTCATCCAGTGGCGCACCCAGAAATTTCCCAAGGTAGGGGTCCAAGAAACACACCGGCCCTGAAAGGGGGGTGTCACCCCCCAGCGGGGTTCTGAGGGGCACAGCCCCCGGTGGGGGTTTTTTGGGGAGCGAAGCCCCCCTAAAAGCCAAGCGATTTTTGTAAATTTGAATACCTAATTAATGCTTAATACTGCACGAAAACGGTCTTATTTGTAATGACGCTGCGCAGTCGGTCTCGGTTGCTCAGCAGTTCCGCTTTTTTATTTTCGTTATGGCATACAGTAAATATCTCCCCCATCCTGGCCCCTTGCCAAACAGTAATACTGACACTGGGGTAAAGGACAATGACACTGGGGGTACAGGATAATGACACTGGGGGTACAGGATAATGACACTGGGGGTACAGGATAATGACACTGGGGGCACAGGATAATGACACTGGGGGCACAGGATAATGACACTGGGGGTACAGGATAATGACACTGGGGGTACAGGATAATGACACTGGGGGCACAGGATAATGACACTGGGGGTACAGGATAATGACACTGGGGGTACAGGATAATGACGCCAACACTGGGGTACAGGATAATGACACTGGGGGTACAGGATAATGACGCCAACACTGGGGGTACAGGATAATGACGCCAACACTGGGGGTACAGGATAATGACGCCAACACTGGGGTACAGGATAATGACACTGGGGTACAGGATAATGACACTGACACTGGGGTACAGGATAATGACACTAACACTGGGGGTACAGGATAATGACACTAACACTGGGGTACAGGATAATGACACTGGGGGTACAGGATAATGACACTGACACTGGGGTACAGGATAATGACACTGTGGGTACAGGATAATGACACTGACACTGGGGCTACAGGATAATGACACTGGGGTACAGGATAATGACACTGTGGGTACAGGATAATGACACTGGGGGTACAGGATAATGACGCCAACACTGGGGTACAGGATAATGACACTGGGGGTACAGGATAATGACACTGACATTGGGGTACAGGATAATGACACTGGGGGTACAGGATAATGACACTGGGGTACAGGATAATGACACTGACACTGGGGGCACAGGATAATGACACTGGGGGCACAGGATAATGACACTGGGGCACAGGATAATGACACTGGGGGCACAGGATAATGACACTGACACTGGGGGTACAGGATAATGACACTGGGGGTACAGGATAATGACACTGGGGGCACAGGATAATGACACTGACACTGGGGGTACAGGATAATGACACTGGGGTACAGGATAATGACACTGGGGGCACAGGATAATGACACTGGGGGCACAGGATAATGACACTGGGGGCACAGGATAATGACACTGGGGGCACAGGATAATGACACTGGGGGCACAGGATAATGACACTGGGGGCACAGGATAATGACACTGGGGTACAGGATAATGACACTGGGGTTACAGGATAATGACACTGGGGGTACAGGATAATGACACTGGGGGGTACAGGACAATGACACTGGGGCACAGGATAATGACACTGGGGGCACAGGATAATGACACTGGGGCACAGGATAATGACACTGGGGGCACAGGATAATGACACTGGGGTACAGGATAATGACACTGGGGTTACAGGATAATGACACTGGGGGTACAGGATAATGACACTGGGGGGTACAGGACAATGACACTGGGGTACAGGACAATGACACTGGGGGTACAGGACAATGACACGGACACTGGGGGTACAGGACAATGACGCTGACGCTGGGGGTACAGGACAATGACGCTGGGGGTACAGGACAATGACGCTGGGGGTACAGGACAATGACGCTGGGGGTACAGGACAATGACGCTGGGGGTACAGGACAATGACGCTGGGGTACAGGACAATGACGCTGAGGGTACAGGATAATGACGCTGACGGTACAGGACAATGACGCTGACACTGGGGTACAGGATAATGATGCTGACACTTGTTCTGATATAATGGGAAAGCTGGGTGCAGAGGAAAAGGTGTATAGCACAGCAGGGGATGGAAAAGAGCTTGTTTCCCTCAGCACCCCCACCTTTTCCACCCCCTGCTCTGCTATACGCCTTTTCCCCAGCACTCAGCTTTCCTATGCTCTTGTATCCTTTATCCCTCAGCACTCAACTTTCCCATGCTCTTCTATCCCTCAGCACTCAGCTTTCCCATGCTCTTCTATCCCTCAGCACTCAGCTTTCCCATGCTCTTCTATCCCTTAGCACTCAGCTTTCCCAGGCTCTTCTATCCTCTATCCCTCAGCACTCAGCTTTCCCATACTCTTCTATCCCTCAGCACTCAGCTTTCCCATGCTCTTCTATCCCTCAGCATCCAGCTTTCCCATGCTCCTCTATCCTCTTTCCCTCAGCACTCAGCTTTCCCATGCTCCTCCATCTTCTTTCCCTCAGCATCCAGCTTTCCCATGCTCCTCTATCCTCTTTCCCTCATCACTCAGCTTTCCCATGCTCCTCTATCTTCTTTCCCTCAGCATTCAGCTTTCCCAAGCTCCTCTATCCTCTTTCCCTCAGCACTCAGCTTTCCCATGCTCCTCCATCTTCTTTCCCTCAGCATCCAGCTTTCCCATGCTCCTCTATCCTCTTTCCCTCAGCACTCAGCTTTCCCATGCTCCTCCATCTTCTTTCCCTCAGCACTCAGCTTTCCCATGCTCCTCTATCTTCTTTCCTCAGTCCCAGCTTTCCCATACTCCTCTATTCTTTTTCCCTCAGCACCCAGCTTTTCCATGCTCTTCTATCTTCTTTCCTCAGTCCCAGCTTTCTCATGCTCTTCTATCCTTCTTTCCCTCAGCACCCAGCTTTCCCATGTTCTGATTTCCCTCAGCACCCAGCTCTCCCATGATAGCAGAACATGGGAACGTTGGGGGCTGATGGAAATCAGAACATGGGAAAGCTGAGGAATAGAGAGGATAGGAGAGCATGGGAAAGCTGGGTGCTGAGGAATAGAGCTTCTTCCCCTCAGCAGACAGTTTCCTCATCCTCTGCTCTGCTGCTATCACTTTCTTCCCTTGGCTATATGATGGACGTGTCACTTACAGCACAACCAGCAGGTTCTGGCCCAGTCAATGTAAGGCCTTTTTCACATCAGCGTTTTTGTTCAGATCCGGTGCATCCGGACAAAAACCGCATCTGCCGCAACCGCGGCTATACCGCACATGCCGGACCTGCCGCAAGCCCCTTAGACAATGCATGGGGCTTGCCACAAGTGTACTGCAAGTGCGGCCGTTAGGCGGCAGATGCGGTAAATCTGCCGCAATCAGCGAAAAACGCTGATGTGAAAGGGGCTTAAGGCTGCCTTCACTCTAGCGTTTATGTCTGCATGTGTCTGACATGCAGGTGCAAACATAGTCATACTGATGTCAACGCAGCGGAGATTCTCCGCATGCCTTCACATAGTATGGTGCCTGGTCACCTAATCAGCGGTTGGTCTTGGTGGTGGCCTGGAGATCAGAGGCGGCCGCCAGGAGATCAGCGGCGGCCGCCACTGATCTCCCGGTGGCTGCCTCTGATTTCTATGAAGATTTCAATGGATCCGCAGCATCTGCCTGCGTTGTCATGTGGAGGACACTGCGGATCCATTGAGCTCCATGCATTCTTTGTGCACTTGTGGGCACTTGCTGATAAAATAAGCCCCGTGAATGCACAGAAAATGCAACATGTTGTGTTCGGAGGGTGCTATTAAAAAATGCATCTGAACGCAAATGTAACCAAACGCAGCCATAGGCAGGTACTATGCGTTCCCATATTATACATAGGAATGCAATGTGCATGCGTTTGGTTACACTGCGTTCTGTAAACCGGCCCAATAGCCCCAGCCCTCCTCTCACAAGCAGTCAAACACACCCTCCCTGGGCAAGTACAGGACGGAGAAGCGGAGATGTAAAGAACTCTCTACACCCCCCAAGTACACACACAAACACACACACATAAATACACACACACACACAAACACACACTCCCACACACAAACACACACACACACACATAAACACACAAACACACACACACACACACATACACACACACACACACACAAACCACACAAACACACACACACACACACAAACACACCAACACACACACAAACACACCAACACACACACAAACACACACAACACACACACACACACAAACACACACACACACTAAACCACACACACACAAACACACACAAACACACAACACACAAACACACACACACATAAACACACACACACAAACACACAAACACACACACACACAACACATAAACACACACACACACAAACACACACAAACACACACATAAACACACACACACACAAACACACACACAAACACACACTCCCACACACAAACACACACATAAACACACAAACACACACACACACAAACACACACAAACACACACACACATAAACACACACACACCAACAAACACACACAAACACACACATAAACACACACACATAAACACACACACATAAACACGCACACATAAACACACACACACACACACACACACAAACACACACAAACACACACACACACATAAACATAAACACACACACATAAACACACACTCCCACACACAAACACACACATAAACACACAAACACACACACACACAAACACACACAAACACACACACATAAACACACACACACCAACAAACACACACAAACACACACATAAACACACACACAAACACACACACACACACAAACACACACACACATAAACACACACAAACACACACAAACACACACACAAACACAACAAACACACACAAACACACACACATACACAAACACACACAAACACACACAGTACATACATACACACACAGTACATACATACACACACAGTACATACACACACACACACACACATAAACACACACACATAAACACACACACACATATACATACACACACAAGCTCTATATTCCCTTCCAGCAATGTCTTCCCCCTTGTGGCCTCCTCCCCCCTCTGTTGTCTCACCCATGTGCTGTGGTGTCGTCTTCCTGACGTTGAGCTGCACGGTGACAGACTTCACTGCAGGGGATCAGCACCGCCCCGCAGCTGACGTCACAGGCCTCTGCCGCCTCATGAATATTCATGGTCCACGCAGTCTGGAAGCTGGGGAGGAGAGCAGCACAGCACGGTGAGGAAGAAAGCCGACATGTTACTCCCGGGGCACAATGTGTCGGCTTCTTCAGTTCTCAGTGCTCTGCGGGACAGTGCTCTCAGGGCCGTCCAAGGGGGGGGTCCAGACACGTAGGTCCCCCCCCTTGGGTGCGCCACTGCACTCATCACTGCCAGACGGTCACAGAACTTGAGGGACATATTGGTGAAGAGCCACTTTGTGCGTGAAAAACCTAAGGGAATTGAGTGGTTGGACGTGAAGGGATGCTACCCTTGTTTGAACTGTGTCACGTGTCCGAACATAAAAAAGAGCAAGACCTTCCATAACAGCGATAACACTAGGACATATGACATCCGCCACCATATCACGTGTGGTACTAAGGGGGTCATTTATATGGCTGAGTGTCCCTGTGGTAAAATCTATGTCGGTATGACTACAAGAGAATTACGTATACGGGTACGTGAGCATGTGCTGGATATCGAGAAAGGAGCGGCAGCGGAAGATCCATCAATCTTGAAGACTATTCCAAGACACTTCCATCTTAAGCACCAAAGCAATTCCAGTTTATTGAAAGCAGTGGGCATAGATAGGATTAATATGGGACAGAGAGGAGGCAACATGAGTTAACAGTTGGGAATGATAGAAAGTAAATGGATCTATATATTAAATTGTGTCACACCAAATGGGTTAAATGAAAATTTTGGATTCGGGGCATTTTTGTAGGTACATAAGATACGGTTATTCTCTGATTGACAATGTTTTGTTGACACCTCTGTCTCAGAAGGCGGTCATTCATTTAATAATAACATAAGTTTTTGTGTCATTGATTTTAACGGTATGTGTTTTTTTATTCTTTACAGTTATTTCACATCGTTATGTAGCACTGTATGATTTTGTGTCCTGTTCCGGACTTGAACTGAGGCTGGAAGATCGGAGGATGTGCGTGATGCCCTAGTGACTGGATGGACTGTGGGGCTGGATTTTCTTCCTTTTTAGGTTTTCACTTATAACTATGCAAATATTTATGTATATTGAGATATTTCCCTATATGTGGCATTTTAATACTAGTACGCGTTTATATATGTTTGATTTAGCTGAGATATTGTATTATATTTTGGTATGCACAGCACTCTGCACTTTACAGCAACTAAATTAAAGCATTTTTGCACAATTAATCAAGTTTTGAGAGATATACATACACTGAGCACTTATTCTATGCATAACAGCAGTGATAAGCACCTTAATATATTTTAGATCCACCTGTAATATCCTCCAAAAACTCTAGATGGCGCAGCATCGCTCCATAAGCATTACCTCCCACCCGCCCATGTCGCCCGTGCAGTGTGATTAGTCTCCGGCTCCGCCCACTCCCGGCACGTCGGCCGCGAGCGACGGTGGCGCGCAATAGCGCGTCACCCCAGCTTGCGGTCCAAAGACCGGAAGTGCGCGGACGCATGTGATCGGAGGCTGTCACGTGACACGCGGCGCAGTAATGGCGCGGATGGGCAGTAATACACATCAGCTCCAGGGTGAGCTAATGGAACGCTCTATATAAGACCGTCAGGGGAGCATTATAACTGGCACACTGACCCCCTGAAGAAGTCTCACCAGACGAAACACCGTCGGGGTGATAAGGAGCTCTAACCACCCAGGTCAGTACCATCTGCAGCAGGGTGACTCATGGGCAATATGCCCTAAGATACACTATTTGGCCAGTATTTGGACCAGTAATTAAGTAGGAATCCACATTTCATGTCAATACAGAACTAATTCTGGACTGGGCATTTGTTTACCTAGGGATATGACTATTGTGTAGTTCCCTGTGCTACTCTATAGCTTACAGGCAACTATAATAGGTCTCTATAGGTGCTAATGAGCAAAAACTGCATAATTCAGCTAAAATTGAGAGGGCTCAGTTTATGATATCTGTTGCAAGCTTGATATGATGGCAAAATGTACTGAGTACCAGAAACCAATGGTGTTGCGGGGTGTTATCTGTCATCCTGAGCTTGACTGAGTATAGTTATCTCCAGTGTGAGCCCGGAGGTTCCTAACACAATATTCTGACCTCTATTGATCTTCCTTAATTGATGTTTATTTCTGTCTCCTCATTAGATGACCACATTGTATTTTGTGTTATAGCTGTAATTTACTTGCATTGTTATGCTTTTTAAGCTCTTTAATAAAGAAATTGAGATTTTAAAGACATTCCATAGTCCCTTCGAGGTCTTTTTTGATAAGTTGTTCTGATAAGGAATGCATTGAATTGAAAAGGTTGTGATTCACAATGTAGTGTACATGTAGCAGAGCTGTGTGTGTCTATATATGCATGTAGTATGCATAGAGCAGAGCTGTGTGTCTATAAATGCATGCAATGTGCAAGTAGCAGTGCTCTGTATGTATTAGAATCTGAGAATCCTCAGTGGTTGATATCTTTTAATGGCTAACTGAAAAGATGGTAAAAAATAGCAAGCTTTTGAGACTCTATGGCCTCTTCATTAGGCTTAATAATTTATTTATACATTTTTAAGTTTTATTAAGCCTGATGAAGAGGCCATAGAGTCTCAAAAGCTTGTTTTGCAATTTTTTGTCATCTTTTCAGTTAGCCATTAAAAGGTATCAACCACTGAGGACTCTCAGATTCTAATATATATTTTTTCATCTACTGTTTAACACGGTACAAACATTTTTTACTCTATATGTTCATGTAGTGCTGTTGGCCTAATGCATATTGATCTGTATGTATTGCAACAACTATTGTTTGTTTAATATGATGTGATTTTATGTCTGCATGCATATTGTTCAGATGTCAACAAAGTTAAACAAAAAAAAAAGGGTCCTCATTCAGAGACAGGATGTTCCTCCTCCTACTCCCAGCGTGTACATTCTAGTGTGGAACTGGATGCTGAAGGTCGCAGCAGATTCTCTCTCTCCCTCTCCCAGAAACCAGATTGATCCTATTCTCATGTTGTAAGCTGGATGTTCTTAATTCTCAATAAATGAACATTCTCTGTTGCTCGCTGTGGACATCACGCTGATTAACCCACTGCTAACAGGTTATGGGCCCAGGAGCCACAGAAGTCCCAAACCTCCAGAACACAGAGATAGAAAGACAACAGCGAGCTGAGAAGAAGTAAAGATGGCCACCACCAGCAGCTCAGCAAAGTTTACAGTGTCAAGCCTGAATAACCAAAACTACCAATCCTGGAAATTCAAGGTGAAGATGCTGCTGATAAGAAAAGGTATGTGGAAATACACTCAGGAGCCCAAGCCTGACCCAGTACCACAGGACTGGCTAGAGATGGATCAGAAAGCACAGAGCACCATATCACTAAGCATTGAGAATGATCAGATCGTGCATGTGTGTAAGTGTGAATCTGCAAAGGAAATGTGGGAGCAGATGCAGAAAGTACATGAGAGGATAAATCTAAGTAACAAACTCTATCTAATGAGAAAGCTATATCAGTCTAAGCTACACAATGACCAGGACATGCAGGACTACATTAGAAGCACTCTAGAGACCGTAGAGCATCTGTAGGGCATTGGGGAAGTTATGAAGGACTTTCATGTAGCAGCACTACTACTTAGTGGTCTCTCAGAAAGCTATGACACGCTTGTAACTGCACTAGATGCACGCCCAGATGATGAGCTTACATTGGAGTACGTCAGAGGACAGCTTGTAGATGAATATAAGAGAAAGGCAGAAAGTGTGAGCAGCAAAATATGCAACAAGGAAACTGCTTTACAAACACAGTATGCGCCCACCAGTAGAAACCACCCTAAAAAAACACGTGAATGTTTTGTATGCAAGAAGCCAGGTCATTTAAAAGCTGAATGCAGAGTCTGGAAAGCTAAAATGAATCAGCTGAAGAAGCAAAACAGTAAAACAAAGGGTTAAGAGTGCCATATTTGAAAATAATGATCCTGTAAATACTGAGGCTACATTCACATTAGTCAATGCATTTAAATCAAAAGCATGCATGGTGTATAGATTCTGGTGCAACCAGTCACATGACCAATGACAGAGACTTCTTTACTAAGCTTAACCAAAGTCAGAGAAAGTGATAATGGCGAATGGTCAGTGTATGAACTCAGAAGGCATAGGAGATGGTTATATTGATTGTAACATCTCTGCAACACAAAACAAAAGGATTCATGTAAAGGATGTGCTATATGTGCCTAGTCTTGAAAGTAATCTATTATCCGTGAAAAAGCTTACAAAACAAGGGAATGAAGTTACGTTTAAGCATGATAGCTGCATCATCTCAAAGGAGGGTCACACACTAGCAAAAGGAAAAATCAAAGATGAACTGTATCAGTTGAAATGCAAAGAGTGTGTATACACAGCTAAGCAAGAAATGCACAAGAACTGTATTCATGTATGGCACAGACGGCTTGCACATAGAGACCCAGAAGCAATAAGAAAGTTATTTCAAGAACACTTAGCTAATAATATTACAATTGATCCATGTAACCAGACAATGAGGTGTACCAGCTGTATCAAAGGGAAAATGTCCAGAAAGGCCTTTCCTAAGAAAAGTACTACAAGAACAGAACAGCCACTAGATTTAATACACACAGACATCTGTGGCCCAATGCGTATTCAGACCCCTGGAAAGAAGAGATATTTTCTTACATTCATTGATGACAATTCAAGATACACAGTTGTCTATCTACTTCACAGCAAAAATGAAGTTCCAGAGAAACTTGAAATATATCTAGCTGAAGTATATAACAAGTTTGGGAGAATGCCAAAAATTCTACGTGAAGATAATGGGGCTGAATATACAAGTAATGAGACACAGAGCATTTTAAAGAGAAATGGAATCATATTTCAGACTACTGTACCATACACCCCTGAGCAAAATGGTGTAGCAGAAAGAAGGAACCGAACACTCTGTGAAAGCGGAAGGAGTATGTTATTTGATGCAAATCTGCCTACAGTATATTGGGGCGAATCTATTATGACGGCTTGCTATCTTCAGAACAGACTACCAGGTAAAGCGACAGAGAAAACTCCATTTGAGCAATGGAATAGTGCAAAGCCAAATCCCCAGCACATAAGGATTTTCGGAAGCAAAGCATTTGCACACATTCCCAAAGAAAAACGAACTAAGTGGGAATCTCACGCTAAGGAAAGTATTCTAGTAGGTTACAGTGAAACCCAGAAAGGTTATAGAATTCTACACCCAGAGACAAAGAAGGTCACAATAAGCAAAGATGTAGTGATTGATGAAAATTTTGTGTCACCCAAGTTTTGTGATATTATGCCAGTAGTCCAGATGAAGCAACAACAACAATCTCAGTCACAATCACAAGACAACGAAAGAGAGAATGCAGAAGTCTGGCTAGATTCTTCAACCACTGAAGAAACAACAAAAGGCCTAAGTGAACCTGAAATCAGACGATCGTCAAGATCAAACAAAGGAATACCAGCTAAACGTCTATCCTACATTGTCAAGACACTACCTGAGTCAGAGCCACAGTCATGGGATGAAATGCAAAAACTACCTGCTCATGAAAGAACAAAGTGGATAAATGCCGCTAATGAAGAAATGAACTCGCTTCATCAACTTCAAACTTGGAAACTCACTGAGTTGCCACAGGGTAGAAAGGCAATCAAGTGCAAGTGGGTATTTAAAACCAAATATGACTCTGAAGGTAAAGTCCACAGATTTAAAGCGAGGTTGGTCGCAAAAGGATATTCTCAAAAATATGGCGAGGACTATGATGCTACTTTTTCCCCAGTCGCCAAGCAGACAACATTTAGAGCCTTGATGGTCGTAGCTGCTGTACAAAAGATGTTTGTCAGACATTTGGATATCATGACTGCATTTTTAAATGGTGACATTGAGGAGGACTTATACATGACTCAACCTGAAGGTTATATAAAGGAAGGTGAACAGAACCTTGTTTGCAAACTACAAAAATCTCTTTATAGTCTTAAGCAATTGGCAAGAGCATGGAACACCAAAATGAACAAAGTCTTGTTGGAAGAAGGATTTAACCCCTTCTTGACATAGGACGTTGTACAACGTCCTGTGTTTCTGCCCGTTCCCGACACAGGACGTTGTACAACGTCCTGGCACATTTGAGCTGGTGCAGCTCCTGTGAGTGGGGTCACTCAGGTGTCACAGATGCTGCTGCTCTGTGACAACCTGTAGATGACCCCACAGGGGGTGGATTAACCCCCCCGTGCCCAGGACCCCTCCGATCGGCAGTTTGAAAGTGAAACTGCCGATCGGAGGGAATCATAGGGATTGTGAGGCACCGACTGGGTCGGGCCTCTGCGACCGGTATGGGCCTCCCTGGGTGCGTCCTCCATATTGACAGGTCGCACTCCATCCCGGGATTTTGTGTTGGTTCTGCTTACTGGCTTGGGGTGTGATAAAAGGAAGCTAGACCGCGGGGTGTGGTCTCGAGTGTGGGAGTGAAGACAAATTCCTGAGCTTCTGGGAGAGAAGCATCCCTGAGCCAGGCCTGAGACATTGTGGCTGGAAGCTAAGTAGCGGCCCCTGAAGTAAGGGGAATAAGGAATGCTCTTTGTGGACTATTGTGTTTCCTACATTTTGGGGCCAAATAAACCCGTGTGCTGTGACCAGTGGTGCCTGGATCCCGTGTATTTGCCTCCCTGACGCCGCTACACCTCACAGGATTCACCCCTCCAGATCTGATTGGAGCTCTCCAATCAGATCTGGAGGGGCGGATTGGCATGTGTCCACCCATCCTCACCCCCCTCCTGCTCCATGACTCACTGGGGGGCCCCCCCGTCCCCCCAAACCGCCCGCCCCCCCCCCCTCTATAATTATGTATGTGTCTGGCCCCCGCTCCAGTGACCCCCCCCAGGCTGCCCCCACCTCCGGGCTCTGTGCTTGCCCCCCTCACCTCCTGCGGCAGGTTGCACACCTCGGTGCACCCGCCGCTGCTGCCGCCCTGCCTCCGGCTGTGCGGCTCCTCTGCTCTGCCGGCCGGTGGCCCCACCCCCTCTTCCGGCCTTCTGCTCATCGGTGGATCCAGAGGGTAAGTATGTATGTATGTATGTAAGTATGTATGTATGTATGTATGAATGAATGAATTGATGGATGGATGGGTGAATGGATAGATGGATGGGGGGTGCATGCGTGGACGTGTGCGTGCGTGGACGTGAGCGTACATGAGTGTGCGTGGACGTGAGTGAGCATAGACGTGTGCGTGCGTGGACGTGTGCGTGCATAGACGTGTGTGTGCATAGACGTGTGCGTGCGTGGATGTGTGCATAGATGGATGTGTGCGTGGACATGTGTGTGGATGTGTGTGCGTGTGTGGATGTGTGCATGCATGGATGTCAGCGTGCGTGGATATCAGCGTGCGTGCGTGAATGTCAGCGTGCGTGCGTGGATGTGTGCATGCGTGAATGTCAGCGTGCGTGCGTGGATGTCAGCGTGCGTGAATGTCAGCGTGCGTGCATGGATGTCAGCGTGCGAGGATGTCAGCATGTGTGGATGTCAGTATGTGTGGATGTCAGCATGTGTGGATGTGCGTGGATGTCAGCGTGCGTGGATATGTGCGTGTGTGGATGTCAGCGTACGTGAATGTCAGCGTGCTGGCGTGGATGTGTGCATGCGTCGATGTCAGCGTGCGTGGATGTCAGCGTGCATGAATGTCAGCGTGCGTGAATGTCAGCGTGCGTGCATGGATGTCAGCATGCGTGGATGTCAGCATGTGTGGATGTCAGCATGTGTGGATGTGCATGGATGTCAGCGTGCATGGATATGTGCATGCGTGGATATCAGCGTGCGTGCGTGGATGTCAGCGTGCGTGCGTGCATGTCAGCATGCGTGCGTGGATGTGTGCATGCGTGGATGTCAGCGTGCGTGAGTGGATGTCAGCGTGCATGAATGTCAGCATGCGTGCATGGATGTCAGCATGCGTGGATGTCAGCGTGCGTGGATGTCAGCGTGCGTGCGTGGATGTCAGCGTGCGTGAATGTCAGCGTGCATGTGTGCGTACGTGGATGTCAGCGTGCGTGCGTGGATGTCAGCGTGCATGAATGTCAGCGTGCGTGCATGGATGTATGCGTGCGTGAATGTCAGCGTGCGTGCGTGGATGTCAGCGTGTGTGGATGTCAGCGTGCGTGCGTGGATGTCAGCGTGCGTGAATGTCAACGTGCATGTGTGGATGTCAGCGTGCGAGGATGTCAGCATGTGTGGATGTCAGTATGTGTGGATGTCAGCATGTGTGGATGTGCGTGGATGTCAGCGTGCGTGGATATGTGCGTGCGTGGATATCAGCGTGCGTGCGTGGATGTCAGCGTGCGTGCGTGGATGTCAGCATGCGTGCGTGGATGTGTGCATGCGTGGATGTCAGCGTGCGTGAGTGGATGTCAGCGTGCATGAATGTCAGCATGCGTGCATGGATGTCAGCATGCGTAGATGTCAGCGTGCATGGATATGTGCGTGCGTGGATGTCAGCATGCGTGCGTGGATGTCAGCGTGCGTGAATGTCAGCGTGCATGTGTGCGTACGTGGATGTCAGCGTGCGTGCTTGGATGTCAGCGTGCATGAATGTCAGCGTGCGTGCATGGATGTATGCGTGCGTGAATGTCAGCGTGCGTGCGTGGATGTCAGCGTGCGTGGTGTCAGCATGCGTGGATGTGTGGTGCGTGGATGTGCGTGCGTGGATGTGTGCGTGCGTGGATGTCAGCGTGCGTGCATGTCAGCGTGCGTGCGTGGATGTCAGCGTGCGTGAATGTCAACGTGCATGTGTGGATGTCAGGGTGCGAGGATGTCAGCATGTGTGGATGTCAGTATGTGTGGATGTCAGCATGTGTGGATGTGCGTGGATGTCAGCGTGCGTGGATATGTGCGTGTGTGGATGTCAGCGTACGTGAACGTCAGCGTGCTGGCGTGGATGTGTGCATGCGTGGATGTCAGCGTGCGTGGATGTCAGCGTGCATGAATGTCAGCGTGCGTGAATGTCAGCGTGCATGCATGGATGTCAGCATGCGTGGATGTCAGCATGTGTGGATGTCAGCATGTGTGGATGTGCGTGGATGTCAGCGTGCGTGGATATGTGCGTGCGTGGATATCAGTGTGCGTGCGTGGATGTCAGCATGCGTGCGTGGATGTCAGCATGCGTGCGTGGATGTGTGCATGCGTGGATGTCAGCGTGCGTGAGTGGATGTCAGCGTGCATGAATGTCAGCATGCGTGCATGGATGTCAGCATGCGTGGATGTCAGCGTGCATGGATATGTGCGTGCGTGGATGTCAGCGTGCGTGAATGTCAGCGTGCATGTGTGCGTACGTGGATGTCAGCGTGCGTGCGTGGATGTCAGCGTGCATGAATGTCAGCGTGCGTGCATGGATGTATGCGTGCGTGAATGTCAGCGTGCGTGCGTGGATGTCAGCGTGCGTGGATGTCAGCATGCGTGGATGTGTGTGCATGGCTGTGCGTGCGTGGATGTGTGCGTGCGTGGATGTCAGCGTGCGTGCATGTCAGCGTGCGTGCGTGGATGTCAGCGTGCGTGAATGTCAACGTGCATGTGTGGATGTCAGCGTGTGTGCGTAGATGTCAGCGTGCGTGTGTGGATGTCAGCGTGCATGCGTGGATGTCAGCGTGCATGCGTGGATGTTAGCTTGCGTGTGTGGATGTGTGCATGCGTGGATGTCAGCGTGCGTGAATGTCAGCATGCGTGGATGTGTGCGTGCGTGGATGTGCGTGCCTGGATGTGTGTGGATGTCAGCCTGCGTGTGTGGATGTGTGTGTGCGTGGATGTGCGTGCGTGGATGTGGATGTGCGTGCGTGGTTGTGTGCGTGCGTGGATGATGGGTGCATAGGTGGATGGATGGGTGCAACAAGGGATCAAGTGTCCTCTAGTTGTAGTCTCTGGGATCATAGTCATGGTGCACTGTATGACAGATCATTGTCATACAGTGCACCATAACTCTGACCCCAGAGGCTGTAGGAAGAGGACACGTGATCCCTTGCTGCAGTCTCTGGATTGAGCAGAGGCGATCGAGCGTCGTGGGACCTTCGTTGTGGACTACGTCGGAGGCGATCGAGCGTCGTGGGACCTTCGTTGTGGACTACGTCGGATCTTTATAATAAAGATGGAGTCCGAATTTTGTTTGTGTTTTTTTTGCAAATAAAAAGATTTTTCTCTGTGTGTATTTTCTGACTATTTACCAGAGATTTCTAATGGCGGGTCTAACATTGGCCCTATATTATGAATCTCGGGCTTAGTGCCAGCTGCCAATAAAAAGCTGGCATTAACCCTTTATTACCCAGTTTGCCACTGGCACCAAAGCAACTGGAAGAGTCTGGGTACAGCGCCAGAAAATGGCGCTTCAATGAAAGCGCCATTTTCTGGGGCGGCTGCGGGCTGCAATTCGCAGCATGGGGGGCCCAGAATGCTTGGGCCTCTCCATGCTGCAGATTCCAGCCCCCAGCTGCCTAGTTGTACCTGGCTGGACCAAAAATATGGCTATTTGTGAAGCACCTGAGGGAATTGGAATTGTTAGCGGACACCATGTCGCATATGGAGAGCCCATGTGTGCCTAAACATTGGAGCTCCCCCACAAGTGACCTCATTTTGATAACTAGACCCCCCAAGGAATGCATCTAGATGCATAGTGAGCACTTTGAACCCCCAGGTGCTTCACAAATTGATCCGTAAGAAGGAAAAAGTACTTTTTTTTCACACAAATTTTCTTTTTTCATTTTTACGGATCAATTTGTGAAGCACCTGGGGGTTCAAAGTGCTCACTATGCATCTAGATGCATTCCTTGGTGGGTCTAGTTTCCAAAATGAGGTCACTTGTGGGGGAGCTCCAATGTTTAGGCACACATGGGCTCTCCACACAACATGGTGTCCGCTAGCAATTCCAATAGTTAGCGGACACCATGTCGCGTATGGAGAGCCCCTGTGTGCCTAACCATTGGAGCTCCCCCACAAGTGACCCCGTTTTGGAAACTAGACCCCCCAAGGAACATATCTAGATGCATAGTGAGCACTTTGAACCCTCAGGTGCTTCACAAATTGATCCGTAAAAATGAAAAAAGAAAATTTGTGTGAAAAAAAAGTACTTTTTCCTTCTTACGGATCAATTTGTGAAGCACCTGGGGGTTCAAAGTGCTCACTATGCATCTAGATGCATTCCTTGGGGGTCTAGTTATCAAAATGAGGTCACTTGTGGGGGAGCTCCAATGTTTAGGCACACATGGGCTCTCCATATGTGACATGGTGTCCGCTAGCAATTCCAATAGTTAGCGGACACCATGTCGCGTATGGAGAGCCCCTGTGTGCCTAACCATTGGAGCTCCCCCACAAGTCACCCCGTTTTGGAAACTAGACCTCCCAGAGAACTTATCTAGATGGGTTGTTAGCATTTTGAACCCCCAGGTGCTTCACAAATTCATCTGTAAAATTGAATAAGTACTTTTTTTTCCACAAACATTTTCTTTTTTTATTTTTACAGATTATTTTGTGAAGCACCGGGGTGTTCAAAATTCTCACCACCCATCTAGATAAGTTCCCTGGGGGGTCTAGTTTCCAAAATGGGGTCACTTGTGGGGGAGCTCCAATGTTTAGGCACACAGGGGATCTCCAAACGCAACATGGTGTCCGCTAACAATTTGAAAAAATCAGCATTTGGAGAGCACCTGTGTGCCTACACATTGGAGCTCCCCCACAAGTGACCCCATTTTGGAAACAAGACCCCCCCAGGGAACTTATCTAGATGGGTGGTGAACATTTTGAACCCCCAGGTGCTTCACAAATTCATCCGTAAAAATGAAAAAGTACTTTTTTTTCCTCAAAAATTTTCTTTTAGCCTAAATTTTTTCATTTTCACATGGGGAACAGGATAAAATAGATCCTAAAAATTGTTGGGCAATTTCTCCTGAGTACACCGATACCTCATATGTGGTCATAAACCACTGTTTGGGCACACAGCAGGGCTCAGAAGTGAAGGAGCGCCATTTGACTTTTTGAATGGAAAATTAGCTCCAAAAGTCAAATTGCGCTCCTTCCCTTCTGAGCCCTGCCGTGCGCCCAAACAGTGGTTTATGACCACATATGAGATATCGATGTACTCAGGAGAAATTGCCCAACAATTTTTATGATCCATTTTATCCTATTGCCCATGTGAAAATGAAAGAATTGAGGCTAAAAGAACATTTTTGTTGGAAAAATTAAAATGACCATTTTTTCCTTCCACTTTGCTTTAGTTCCCGTGAAGCACCTGAAGGGTTAATAATCTTCTTGAATGTAGTTTTGAGTAGCTTGAGGGGTGCAGTTTTTGGAATGGTGTCACTTTTGGGCGTTTTCTGTCATGTAAACCCCTCAAAAAGACTTCAAATGTGATGTGGTCACTAAAAAAAATGGCTTTGTAAATTTTGCTGGAAAAATGAAAAATTGCTGATGAACTTTGAACCCTTATAACTTCCGAACAAAAAAATATTTTTTTTCCAAAATTGTGCTGATGTAAAGTAGACATGTGGGAAATGTTATTTATTAACTATTTTGTGTCACATACCTCTCTGGTTTAGCAGAATAAAAATTCATAATTTGAAAATTGCAAAATTTTCAAAGTTTTTGCCAAATTTTAGATTTTTTCACAAATATTCGCAAAAATTATCGACCTAAATTTAATACTGACATGAAGCCCAATATGTCACGAAAAAACAATCTCAGAATCGCTCGGATCCAATGAAGCGTTCCAGAGATATTACCTCATAAAGGGACACTGGTCAGAATTGACAAAAATGGCCTGGTCATTAGGGTCAAAATAGGCCCGGGGGTGAAGGGGTTAAAAGAGGTCAAGCGGATCCATGCCTATATACGACATATACAGATGGAAAGTGGATGTATATTCTCTTATATTTGGACGATGTAATTGTAGTTCATCAAGAAGAAGCCGAAATTGGCAAAAATTACTGAAATTTTGAACCAGCATTTTGAAACAAAAGACCTTAGAAATGTAACATATTATCTAGGAATCCATATCCAGAGAGAGGAAGATGGAAGTTTTCTTCTAAATCAAAGTGCAAAAATTAATTCAATTTTGAATCAGTTTCAAATAACAGAAGCCAAAGGTGTATCGACGCCAATGGAATCATCCTATCTGAAACTGGAAGAAGATGACCTGTTACCTAACAATGAGAAATATTGACAGGCAGTGGGGGCACTTCTATACATATCGACTATGACGCAACCAGATATTACAACAGCAGTTGGAATATTGTGCACATATGTGGAGAAACCGCGCCAAAAGGACTGGAATGCCGTTAAAAGAGTTCTCCGATATTTAAAAGAGACACAAGGGGTAAATTTAAAATTGTCTGCAGCAGGAAATCTAAAACTCACCGGCTATGCTGACGCAGATTGGGCTGGTGATTTGCATGATCGTAAATCCACAAGCGGATATGTATTTAAACTTGGAGAAAGTTCAATCTCCTGGTCTAGTAGAAAACAAGTATCTGTTGCTTTGTCATCCACAGAAGCTGAGTATGTGTCCGCAGCCTATGCAAGTCAGGAGATCATTTGGCTAAGACAACTGATGGATGATCTTGGTAAACCGTTAACTCAGCCAACGGTGATATATGAGGACAACCAAGGATGCATTAAACTTGCATGCAGTGAAAAGATCAGTTCTAGAACTAAGCACATCGATGTCAGATATCATCATCTACGTGACTTGATAGATCGTGGCATAATTCAGTTTGTTTATTGTCAGACTGATAAGATGTTAGCTGACATTTTGACCAAGCCATTGCCACGACCTAGGTTCCAAGGATTGAGAACCATTATGGGACTAACAGAATAAGTAGTTGTTGAGTGGGGGTGTTGGCCTAATGCATATTGATCTGTATGTATTGCAACAACTATTGTTTGTTTAATATGATGTGATTTTATGTCTGCATGCATATTGTTCAGATGTCAACAAAGTTAAACAAAAAAAAAAAAGGGTCCTCATTCAGAGACAGGATGTTCCTCCTCCTGCTCCCAGCGTCTACATTCTAGTGTGGAACCGGAAGCTGAAGGTCGCAGCAGATTCTCTCTCTCCCAGAAACCAGATTGATCCTATTCTCATGTTGTAGGCTGGATGTTCTTAATTCTCAATAAATGAACATTCTCCGTTGCTCGCTGTGGACATCACGCTGATTATCCCGCTGCTAAAAAGTGCGCATGTCTTTATATGCATGTAGCAGAGTCATGAATGACTATGGATATAGCAGAGCTGTGTGTCTAATATATAATCTGCAGAATGACACTGGCAATAGATGTATTGCCTCCCTATTGTACCCTAGTACATTAAAATTAGTGCTAATGAAGCCTACTTTTACAAAGCCAGGGAAGTTTTAATTATCAAGAAGAATGTTTTTCCTACATTCTGCTGTCTAAGCCTGGGGTGAGTGTAAGTTCAGACCTGCAGCAGAAGAAGGGGGGGGCGGAGTGTTAAAGGGGCCCACTAAGATTCTTTTGCCCAGGGCCCAGAAAAACCTGGAACTGGCCCTGTCGCAAGCTCTAAAGGCTCAGTTACACACACAGATAATTGTGCAGAGATTGTTCTCAGATCTCTGGTTGCAGTGAAATCATGGACACATTGTTCCATTTGTACATGGCAACAAAATAGAACAATGTGTCCATGATTTCACTGCAACCAGAGATCTGCAAACAATCTCTGCACAATTATCTGTGTGTGTAACTGGGCATTAAGAGGCAAAACGAGGCTTCCATAGACTTGTATTGAATTTAGATCTCCAACATGCTCCATAAAACAATAGACCAACTGGCAGTCCCAAACTGCTGAAGACGGACAGGAGTAACAGTGAAAACACATGAAAGCACCAGAGGGTGAGTATAAGAAAGGGGGCAGGAGACTTAGCTTTAAAGCACAAAACCAGTGGTCACATAAAAATGCTGGAGTGCTGCTTTAAGTTGTTCAATAGTCCTTTCAAATAATGAACTAAACAGCAAACAATGTATTTATTCTGGTACAAGTAACACCATGACCACATATGTAAGTTCTATTTCCTGTCTCTTAGTTTCGACTATTTGCACATATATAGAACTAATATAGAAACCTTTCTGACTATAAATGTCACTCGTTCTCCTTTCTGCACTTTGTTAGCATCTTTTCCGTTTTCCACATTCATTTATACTGAAAAATAATGATGATGACAAGGATTTGGGGATTTGGTAAGCAATATTCACTTTATATGTGTTTTAATGCAGCATAGTGAAAAATGAAATATTAGCATAAGTTTCCTAAAAATAAATAAAATATGTGTTTTCTATATTTCATAAACATATACAGTATGTATATGAAGATATACAACCAATAATGTTAGTAATCGAGATTATGCATTAATAAGAGTACAGTATCTTAAATTGTGAGCAGTTTTGGGTTTTAGAAGACTGACTGCGAGATTAAAAAAAAATACTTTTTTTCTAAGGATTTGTTCACATGCGGCAGATTTGCCACAGAACTTATGAGCATTCACCATGTCTATTTACTTGCGTGTTGCGACTCTCTACCTTCGCTAGTACAGGGGTGCACCTCTATTAATATATATTCTCTAAGGCTTTGTTCTCATGATGAGCATTTGGTGAGTTTTTAATGTTACAGATTTTCTGCAGCATTCCTACAAGTTAAATACTTTTTTCTTTTCATTTTTTTACTAGCATTTTAAATCAATTTTTTGACTGCATTTGTTGTCCCTGGTTGGTATGCCATAATTTAAACTGAACCTGTCACCCCTTTTGGGCATTATAACCTGTGCCCACCACCTTAAACATACTGTCATTGGGGTTCCGTTAACACCTTTATACCCCCAGAGTGGCCCCTGATTACATCAGAAAATAACTTTTAATGTGTCCCATGCCTTATTTCAATGAGCTCTTCATGATCTGGTTGGGTGGACCTTGCTTCAGTCCGAGACTGAAAACCCATCCTGCTGCCTGCAATATGCTACCTCTCCTCCGTTTGTATATGAATAAGTGATTGCATTCGCGCCTGCGCAGTGGCACTGGTCACTGTGCTCTATCGAAGCCGCACAAAGTCTCGCGAGACATCACAAATCTCATGAGACTTTGGCAACTCAATAGAGTACAGTAACCCGCCCCACTGCACAGGCGCAAATGCTGTCACTGATTCATATACAAACACAGGAGGGGTGGCATATTACAGGCAGCAGGGCGGGTTTTACAGGCACAGGGGTGGCTCAGACTGAATTGAGCCGCATCCTACCCGACCGTATAGGGCTAATTACCATACAGCACGAGATACATTAAAAGTTACTTTCTGAGGTAATCAGGGGCCAGTCTGGGGGTATAAAGGTGTTACTGGAACCCCAATGAAATTATGTTTAAGGTGCTGGACACAGGGTATAACGCCCAAAATGGGTGACAGGTTTACTTTAAATAAAGCTGTTTTATTTTTTATACTTCCTGGAATTTGCCTTTGACAAAACTTTATTGATATTCTTATGCACATGACTCGCCCCAGCGGAGGCCATGGGGTTCTCGGAATCGGGCCCTCTTGAAGTCGTCGGGGCTGTGGGATGTCACGGTGGCGTGACCCGATCCGTAGTCCCCTTGTTGGAAAGTCAGTAAACAAGGGAGTTTGAAAAAGGAACAAAAAGAAAAATAAAAGTAAAATAAAAGTGTTTGTCGTGACGCCACCCATGGAAGGCGGCCTGTAGGGCCGCTTCTGCAGTCCGGGACTTCTGGGGATAATGAGGTAGCAGCTGTGATGGTTTGGCTCTCCATGGGAAGACCAGGTCCCCAGAGCAACCGTAAAGTCTATGGAGGTGATAGGTTTGTTGGGGTGCAGGGCTTAGAGTACTAAATAACTGACAGACACAGGGATACGTAGTCGCCATAAACTCATCAAGTGAACACAGCCTAAGGTCGAAGTCACACTGGCACAAGTGATATGCAAAAAAATCTCGATTTGAACTCGGTCCAATGTTAAGTCCTTAGGCAGCTCAGATGTACAATGTTTTCGTCAGCCATAGGGGTGAGCAAGTATAGAAAAATATAATCACTATACTCGTAATGAGTACTTTGTTATACTCACGTACTCCACCGAATAGCGAGTCCAATGTTTGTCAATTAGTGATAGGCTCCACCCACACACATTTGGCCATAAAATGAGTATTTCCGGGACAGGGTGGAAGGGTGGGTTTTTTTGAGTTTTGACTGCATAAAACACATTGATGTGTTGATTGACTTACGCCAATGCCGTACGCTAACAGCGTGGCGCTAAGCTGTTACCGTACGCTATTGGCGTAAGTACCAAGGACAGCTCACCAGTTCTACAGCACTGCCGCTGGTCCTCTACGCATTTTACATACAGGACCACGGACAGTACCCTCAGTGCTGAAGCAGACCGGCTTTTATAAAACTGAAACTAAAACCCGACAAATGCCGGGATCAGATTAAGACTGCTATTAACCCCTCAACTGCCAGGGTGGGATGTCACCATGTGTACACAGAGTGTACACACTTTGTGTACACGTGATGGCAACACACAACATCACATTAACCCTTCATATACCGGCTTTTATTAGCCGCATCTGCAGGCTCTGTGCTGACATGCAGAGGTTGCAGAGGGGGGTTAAAATGATTAATAAGCCCTACAACTTAAATCTTTTTTTAACACCAGAGCTTTTTTCATTGATGTGTCAGCACTGCTGTGACAGCGCTGACACATTATTGATTACTGTACCGGCAAACCGGCAAATTTTAACTCAGCGGCTTTGACAGCCGTGGAGTTTAAAATCACCGGAAGATGCTGTCCACGGACCTGTAGTTTTCTTCCGTACCATGGACAGCATCACACTGACACGCACCACACACGCACTCACACCTCACACTCGCAGCACACTCACCTCCATAAAGCCATGCACACTCACCACACGCACCATTCTCGCACCACACTCAACCAAAAACACGCATTACACTCGCATCACTGTCGTGCATCAAACACGCTCCGTGTTTCATGCACGACAGTGCGCCTTCAGCCTGGAGGAGAGAAAGGCTTGCGAAGACTGAAGAGTAAGTACATGACGGAAGATATTGGGAGATTAGTTCAGAGATATATGGAGGAGGCAGGTTATAGGCCGCTTTGTAGGCCAGTTTCAGTAGTTTAAACTGGATTTGTTGGGGAATTGGGAGCCAGTGGAGGGATTTGCAGAGGGGAAAAATGGGAATAGCGAGAAGAGAAGTAGATTAGTCGGGTGGCAGAGTTGCGGACAGATTGGAGAAGTCATGATTCCTTTGCTCAGTGTGTCTAGAATGAGTTAAGCAAGAGTCATGCGAGTATATCGCATGCATCTTGCATAAGTATATCTCTACTCTTATGCCTACTGTCGTATTTTAACTAATGTTTGATTCTTCTTTTTCCTCTAGGGCTGATCTTTTACGTACAAACTGGCCTAACCACAGGTATAAAATGTTAATTGACTGTTTTCTACAGCTAAAATTCAGTTGTTTATAAGGATAAATTTGTACTTTGATGTACAGTGGAGAAAATAAGTATTTGATACAGTGCTAATTTTGCAATTTTTTTCCACTTACAAAGAATAGAGATCTTAAAGAGATCCTGTCACCCCCCTGGTGCTATGCTAACTGAATGCAGCACTGAATGCAGCGTGACTGCTGAATTCAGGGAAGGGGTCCCCCATGTTTCTAGCCCCCCTGTAAGTTGTTAAAAAGACTTTATAAAGTGTACAGATAAGGAGCCCAGAGGGACTTACTCAGTAATGAGTCATCACTGTTGCTGGTGTCCTCCCCGCCTCCAGCCTTCTGTGTGCCACCTCCAGCTCTCAGCGATGACACATACAGGAGACTGAATAGGAGAGGGCTGGAGGTGGCACACAGAAGGCTACAGGGAGGACACCAGCAACAGCAATGACTCATTGCTGAGTAAATCCCTCAGGACTCATTATCTGTACACTTTAGAAAGTCTTTTTAACAGCTTACAGGGGGCTAGAAACATGAAGGACCCCTTCCCTGAATGCAGCAGACATGCTGCATTCAGTGCTGCATTCAGTTAGCATAGCACCAGGGGGGTGACAGGATCTCTTTAAAAAACATTTCTAATGTGTTAGTAAATGGAAAAATATTAGTATCTGAGAGTCCTCAGTGGTTGATACCTTTTAATGGCTAACTGAAAAGATGGTAAGAAAAAGCAAAGCAAGCTTTTGAGACACTAAGGTCTCTTCATCAGGCTAGTAATAACACAAATTCTGAATGTACACACATATAAACACACAAATAGGAGGTTGGATATGCAGTAAATAAATTAGGTGTGGTGAAGCATGACATATAATGGTCAGAGATGGGAGGTGGGAGACAGCATCTGTGGCAACATCATCCATAGATAAGAAGCAGTTAGTTTCATGTCCCTTGATTAATTGTTAGTCCAAGATTTGAAGAGTGGTCTGTGATGGGAGGGGGTAGAGTAAAAGCATCTGGGTAATAAATACCAGAGTTCAGCCTTTGACTAGTTTTCCAAGATTTAAAATTTCCTTAAAGGGAACCTGACCCCTCCAAATCACCCCCAACCCTATTAATACCTGTCCCTGCACCCTAACATATCAGTATTAGTGCTCCTTTTCTATAAAAAAAAAAAGCGCACTGTAACATTGGAATAATCAACAATATACACTTACAAATCTGAGACTTCTTGTCCCTGAATAAGTCTCACAGGGCGTCCCCTGTGAGACTCTAAGCCCTCCCTATGTGCTCATTTTCACGCCCCGAATGATCCACCCCCTCTCTCTGTCTGTGCTGCTGTGATGTGGAGCTGAAGGTAGGACTAATGATTTGCATTCTGTGAGTGATAGAGAGGGGGAGGGTAAAGCCTGCACAAGCAGAGCACACAGAGAGAGGGTGTATCCTGGAGCCTGCAAAACAGCCCGCCCTGGTGAATAAAGAATATAGCCCCTGCTAATTATAATCACTAATGAGTAAGTATTAAAACGTTTTTATGCACTTTCACAGGATACTTTTAGGAGACAAAAGGAGTGTGAGATTAGTGATAGGATGGTCCAGGGACATGTTTTGGTAGCTTAGGAGGCGTTCTGGAGGTGACAGGATCCCTTTAATTAATGTAAAAGGCATAAATCCATGCGAGACATTCATTCCCACTCATTACTAGCCTGATGAAGAGGCCTTAGTGTCTCGAAACCTTGCTTTGCTTTTTATTACCATCTTTTCAGTTAAAAGGTGTCAACCACTGAGGGATCTCAGATTCTAAAGAATGGAGAGGTCTGTGATAGGTCTGTAATCTGATAAAATAAAGAGCCTCATCCACAACTACCACAAAAAACTTCAAGATGTCATTGATGTTAGATGGGGCAATGCACTTTATTAAGAACTGGGGATTGTGATCTTTTGATCATGGTCATTTGGGTGTTTTGGTTATCATTATGATTTAAAAAAAAAAACACTGTAGTTTGACAATAAATGGCTTCACCCAACCATTAACCATAATTGGAAATATAGGTTCTGTGTTATCATTCATATTCTTTGAAAGAAGTCCAAGAAAGCATACAATCTTCTAGGGTATGTGGGTATGTTAACTTTTTAGCACAACTGTGCTGTTAATTGTGCTGTTTGTAATGACTCTATATAATATATGCGTTTCACTGTATGTACTGAATTACCGGTAATGAAAAAAATTTACTTTTTGATGATATTCTCATTTATTGAGATGCATCTGTACATTATATCCATTATGTATCTGCTACGAATTGCTATGAGTATGGATTTAGCCTGCCATCCTCCGTGTTTTTATACCGGTGGCTGGAAAAAACTATTTTCATAATGCCTTGTTAAACCAGGCAGTCAACCCTGGATCTTTGGGCCACTTTACACACACCAACTTCTGTGACCAACTTCTGAACAGATCTCTGGTTGCAGTGAAATCATGGACACATTGCTCCATTTTGTGGCTGTGTACAAATGGAACAATGTGTCCATGATTTCACTGCAACCAGAGATCTGTTCAGAAGTTGGTCACAGAAGTTGGTGTTTGTAAAGCGGCCTTTTCTGTTCGTGCACTTCATCCTGATAGTCCTGGAAGCCATACTTAGGCTGGCTTCACACCATGGTTTTTCAGGTTCGGATCCGAATCTGCCCACCATGTATCACTATGGGGCTGGATGGCTGTTATTTCCCATCCATGGGAGTCTATGGGCGCCGGATCGTACCAGATTCGGCAGAAAATCGTGCCGGGTCCCAGACGCCTGGTGCTGAAAGAGCGGTGGTTTGTTTTAACAGCACCGTGACCAGCTCCCCTGCAGCTACAGTGATGAAATTTCAGCACTGGACAGCCCCAGCAATGAAGCCAGCATAAAGCAGGATCGGAGAGCAGATTTGCCCTCCAGTTCTGCTTTTTTTGGGGCTGTCAGGTTCTGTCCAGTGCATCCTGCCAAACACCGGACAGAACCTGACAGTCAAAAATCATGGTGTGAAGCCAGCCTTTGATGCATACTGGTGAGCTGATATACATTTTCTTGTTATCTAATCTGCCAGTAGCTCTTGATGAGATCCAGGGTGGTGATGTACCAAGCCAGCCTTAATTCTTCATTGAACTCAGATACCTGTGTACTTTTCACAGTCACTTGGCAGGCCTGAGGCTTTTCCCTGTAGTAGCTCCAGTGGTGAACCCTTTTTGCCCCGACTGTCAGTGTTACACACAAAGGAGCCAGCATCTCTGCCTTGAGCTTCCTGTTCTCTTTGGCATCCTGAAGGTTCAGGTAATAAAATGCCTTCTGAAGTTCTGCAGTCAAATATGGCACGAGCATCTCCTGGTCCACCACTCTTGTGAACATTAACAGAAATGCCTCTACTGTATGCCATCCCCTGGATTTATCTTTTGCAATGCCCTGCCTACGGTCTTCCTCACCTGGGTCTTGCTGCTTCAGCTTGGAGGGGGTGCTGTTTCCCTGCCTCAAACAGCTTCTGTCAGGAGCATCATCTGTTGCTTGATTAGCTCTTCCATGGCATCAGACCGTGCTTTAAGGCTATGTGCTGAGTTTTTGGTGGTCCATTTTTGGTGCATGTTCTGCAGCCAAAACCAATCCTCTTTTTGCAAAATAAGCATCCCAAACACATCATCTGATTGTGTTGCTTTTTTGCTCTGTTGTTTTAGTGTTGCGCTTTTGCTTTTTCAAAGAGAAAGGCAGTACTTTTACATGCAGTGGGGGAAATAAGTATTTGATCCCTTGCTGATTTTGTAAGTTTGCCCACTGACAAAGACTTGAACAGTCTATAATTTTAAGGGTAACTTAATTTTAACAGTGAGAAACAGAATATCAAGCATAAAATCCAGAAAATCATATTGTCTAAATTATATAAATGTATTTGCATTTTACAGAAAGAAATAATTAGTTGATCCCCTACCAATCATTAGGAGTTCTGGCTCCTACAGACCAGTTAGACACTCCTAATCAACTTGTTACCTGCATTAAAGAGAGCTGTCTTAAATTGTCACCTGTTCAAAAGACTCCTGTCCACACACAGGGCCGTATTTACCATTAGGCATGTCAGGGCACGTGCCTAGGTACGGCCAGTTCCAGGGGGCGGCGGCAGGATCAAAGTTTAAAAAGAAACAAAACATTTTTTTAACTTCATTTCCCTCCCTCCTCCAAACTCTTTGTTAAATCTAGAGAGTTTTTGGAGGAGGGGGGTGCCACATTTACTTGTAACCGCGACTTTAAGACGTGGTTACAAATTAATCTCTGAGCGCTCAGACATTTCCGGGGTCAAGGAAGCTCTAATCAGCTTCCTGCCCCGGGGTGCTGCGTTGTGATTTTCCTGCAGAGGTCAGCAGTGTGATGATGAGTCATCACTGCTGCCGACAGGACTCTGCAGAACATTGCACAGGAGGAGGAGAAAGATGCCAGGTGTCAGGCAGGGCAGTATATGGAGTTCCTGCTGCCCTATGCACTGTCAGCGGTCGCACCGCCCTGTTGTGGACCTCCTCCCCGTCGCGGCCTCGCTCCCATGTCGCCCCCCATCGCGGACAATCTTTCCCCATCGCAGCCATCCCCCCAAGTTTCATGTAGCTTCACCCCACATCCTTGCAGCTTCTCCCCTCACATTCCATGCAGCATATATAAAAGGTTTGGGGACAGTGTTGATGATTTATGTAAAGTGCTGTGGAGTTCATAGTGTAATTATAAGTGCAAAAAATATTATTCTTAATATTATGTCACAATACCGGGATCTGAGGATCTTCTATTTCGAGGTCAGGGGCTCACTGATGCGATGTTGCTGCCTATCTTGCTGTCTTCCTCTTTTGACACTGCAGTGCGGTGGACAAGAGAGCATTAACTGGTTAATAACAAGGAGTATGGTGTGCGTACTAACTTAGCCATAAACCCTCCCCATACCATGTCCAGCAGACATTGTAGGATTACTATCTGGATTTTATTAATAAGGTACGGACACACTGTCGTGAAACTCAGACGAGTGCAATGCGTGATTTTCTCGCATTGTACTCGGACCAATGCTATTCAAAGTCTGAGAGCACATTGGAGTGTGTCGGATGCTTTTTTCTCATCCAGATACTGGATGAGAAAAGTCGCAACATGTTGCGACAGTATGCGATTCCTGTGCGAGACTCACCAATGCAAAACTATGGGTTCAACAAAATCACTGGCCACATACGAACTATCTGAGAACATCTGTTTTTTTCACTGATACATTATTATTCTGCAGCTGTGAACACTAAAGATGTTCCTGTAAATTATTCTACAGTCAATAGCTGCTGAGAAAAAAAACGCATTGCATACAGATGTGATCTGAGAAGCCAAGAAAAATGTTGGACACTCGCATAGCACTTGCATGCCAAGCAATAAAACGGATGACTGTACCCAATCTGTTATATATTTTAGGAGAAGGAGTCGGTCCATTTTCTACCGACTCCAACTCCACCACAATCGGCTCCGACTCCACAGCCCATGCTGCAGGTCTGTGGGCTGCCCCCCTCCCATTTGGCATGCTGCAGCTCTATGGGCCTCCCCTCCCCCATATTGCATGCTACAGAAGGTCTGTGTGGGCCGCTCCCATCCCCACCCCCATATGCAATGCTGCAGTGCCTACTGCAGCCCAGGTCTGTGTGTCGGGGCCGCTCTCATCCCTCCCCCTTACCCATATAGTATGGGGGTGGGGGATGGGAGCAGCCCACACAGACCGCTGGGCTGCAGCAGGCACTGCAGCATTGCATATGGGGGTGGGGAAGGGAGCAGCCCACACAGACCTGGGCTGCAGCAGGCACTGCAGCATTGCATATGGGGGTGGGGATGGGAGCGGCCCACACAGACCTGGGCTGCAGCAGGCACTGCAGCATTGCATATGGCCCATATGCAATGCTGCAGTGCATGCTGCAGCCCAGGTCTGGGTTTCAGACCCAGTGTGTCCCTCCCTGCTGCTACCATCATGTCTGACCACCACCATCATCATGTTGTCACAGTCATACAGTCAGACTCCTCAGAGTCAGAGCAGTCTGGGTTCAGCTCAGGCTGGCACTGCTGCCACTGGCTGTACTGTCTGTGCACAGCACAGTCACATAAGACAGTACCAGCTGCTGAGCTATGATCCCGCCGCCTGCCCACCATCAATCATTCGGCAATCTGCAGACTGTCTGCAGGTAGCTCGTCAGCCTCATGCATCGGCACCGCGGCTCGGTTGGCAATGCAGCACCATCACAAGACACACATACCGGCGCTGTCTGTGAGAGCTGAGCCTCCGGCGATGTGCTGCCCGGGCCTCCGCGGGAACTTCAAGTCTCCCCCTCGGCGGGCTCCTCCTCGACCCTTCCGCATCCGGATCGCACCAACAAACTGTGGTGAGGTGGGTGGGTGTGATGGGAGCTAAGGCGGACCCACTGACGGGGGGGGGGGCCAAACTACCTGGAGCCCGTAAAAAAAAAAATAAAATAAAATAAAACACGCTGAGGTGCCACCCTCTCCAAATTACGACACCCTAGGCACGTGCCCACAAGTGCTTAAGGGCAAATACGGCCCTGCCACTAGGTCTGGCAACTGCTCTGGCCACATGTTTCTTTCTTCCAGTGGCAGTACTTCAACAGGTCTGTCACTACCTGGTTCATCTACTCACACATGCCATTGGTTTGTGGGTGGTACGGCGTCATTCTTATCTTCTTGCAGCTGTACAAGCTGCAAAACTCCTGGAACACCTCTGCCTCGAATGCTGGACCTTGATCTGTAAGGACCTGTTCAGGATATTCATCGGGTCTGCAGAAATGGGTTTGGAAGGCTCTAGCCGCTGTCCTTGCCGTCAGGTCTTTTACTGGCACTAATACCAATAACGGGAATAGTGATCTACAATGGTGAGGGTTTAGATGTAGCCTGACCGGCTCAGGGTCAGCTTCACATGGTCTAAGGCTATGAGTTCAAGTGGTTACCTGGTGACAATAGGCTGTAGAGAAGCTCTCTGGCTGTCACGATCCTTCCTTCTCAGGTTGCACCGCCACAGTTTCTGCACCATGTCTCAATGGCCTTCCTCTTGCCAACCCAGTAGAATCTTTCACGTAACAGCACCTCCAGCTTCTTCCACCTGAAATGCCCTGCCCCATCGTGGTATGCCTCCAAGACCATCTGGACATCTCTCTTTAGGAACACTATCTGCCACACCAATTCATGGATTATAGATGAATAACTTGCCTTTTTCTTTACACAGCTGTTGTGCCTCTGGCGGGGCATCTGGACCAAGGCGTGAGTCAGCTTCCTTCAAGAACTCTTGGACTAGGCTGATGGCTGGGTCACTGTCTTGTGTCTCTGCCCAACCATGGTGGGGTAAAGGGTTGAACGTGTCTTCTTGCATGACAGGCCACTTGTTTTTCACCTCATGGGAATACTGGGACATTCTGCTGCGGTGAAAAGCTGGTAGCTCTATTTCTTCCAGCTCCTCCGGGTCTTCTCCCGCATCTAGCAGGTGCGGCATCCTGGACAGTGCGTCAGCGTTGGCGTTTTTGGGCCCTGCCTGGTACTTGAAGGTAAAATTGTAATTGGACAACAGGGCCATCCATCGCTGTTCCAGTGCACCTAACTTCACGATTTCTAGATGGGTCAGCGGATTATTGTCCGTATAGACGGTAAACTTCGCCACAGCCAGGTAGTGTTTAAAATGTTCGGTTACAGCCCAGACTATGGTGAGGAACTCTAGCTTGAAGGAGCGAAAGTTGTCGTGGTTACTTTCTGTAGGATGGAGCTTCCTGCTAGCATAGGCAATCACTCTGTCTTTGCCTCTCTGCACGTAGGATAACACAGCTCCCAATCCCACGTTGCTCGCATCTGTGTAGAGCACGAACGGTTGGCCATAGTCAGGCTAGGCCAGGATCTCATTCCCCGTCAGGGCCCACTTCAACTAGGTGAAGGAGTCTTCTACTCTGCTGTCCCATATAAATGAAGGAATCGGGTTCTTGGCCTTCTTGGACTGGCCAATCAGAAGGTCTTGCAAAGGCGCTGCTATCTTCATGAACCCCTTGATAAACCTCTGGTATAGCTTACCAGCCCCAGAAACTGTCTTAATTCTTTGATGGTCGTGGGCCTCGACCAGTCCCTGATTACAGTGATTTTATCAGGGTCTGCTGCCACACCTTCAGCGCTGGCCACGTGTCGTAGGTACTGTACCTTGGGTTTCAGTAAGTGGCACTTGGATGGCTTCACTTTCATGCCAAACTTGGACAATGCCTCAAATACCTCAGCTAGGTGATTCAAGTGGTCTTCATATGAGTTTGAGTAGCAATAACACGGTTTCGCAGTTTCTATGCCCCAGGCAACACTCCATCAATCTCTAGAACATTCTTGGTGCATCGCAGAGTCTACACGGCATGCAGTTAAACTCACAGAGGATCATCTGAGTCATGAATGCGGTCTTCTCTCTGTCCGCCTCTGCCACGGGAACCTGCCAATACCCACTGGTGAGATCTATGTTGGAAAAATAGTTAATAGCTCTCAATGCGGCTAAGGATTCTTCAATTCTGGGAAATGGGTTTGCATCTGTGGCACCCCTAGGTCAAAGTGCCATAGTGTCATCACTGCCCCCGGGTGGTGGTGTCATGATAGAGCAACAAAAGGGTCTTCTCATCAGGTAACACACACAACACTCACACTTCCAGACCAGAAGGGGGAGACTAAGTCTGGGTTCAGGGTGAACTCCCCTATATATTGTGGTCTGGGGAGGAGCTAGTGAGTTCACTTCCTGAGAGGACTGTGAAGAGAAACTGGATGTAAAGGAGCACCTGGGAGGCTGAGCAACTCCTTGCTCTCCCCAGAGGAAAGGCGCATGGAATGGACACCGGAGTCCGAGACTGTGCAGGGTCTCATGTCCCGGCAGTCAGTGGGGATTCCAAATTCTCCAGCTACACTGTACCAGAGGCAAAGCAACACCATGAGAATTCACCAGCATACACCTGAGATCAGGGTAGAGAAAGGACTCGAGTTGCCTGTCATACCAGTAACTCACAGGAAGAGACAGGGCCGGCAGCTCAGCTTATGCAACTGCAGGAGCCAATACACAGCTCAGTAAGGGAGCGAAAGACCCAGCCGGATGGGAAGAAACACTGAGTTGCTCTCAAAAGACCCATGGACAGCTCCATCTAACATCTGCTCCAGTAGAGACTGAGAAACTACAAAAACAATGAGTCTGCCTATTCATTGTGCCCGTCATCCTGCATCCCACACATAGACTATTTACACTGCCTCGGGGATTGGCTTTACCCATGGAGAGCCGTTCCATCTCAGCTGCCTGTCCATCACCTCGGAGGTTCTGCAGCAGCGGTGGCCATCCCTAGCCACATACCACAGGTGGTGTCACGAAAACTCCCCTGTACATAACCACTTTTTCAACTGAAATCCAGGGCACAGAACCAGGTCACGACCTCCGTGACTTCCCCCTGAGACAGCAGCAGCTAGGCCCGGTCCCAAGTACCCCATCGCCCTGGGGGCGCCTCACATCCTTATGGGTTATGCAATTTATCTGCCTGTAGTCAGCACACATTCTCATTGTACCATCTTTCTTCTTTACCAGGACTAGTGGAGTTGCCCAGGGGGTACATCTACCTCTGACCACCCCAGCCTCCTTCATTTCGTAATATCTCTTTGGCACATTGATAGTGAGCTGGTGGTACAGGCCGGTACCACTCTTTAATGGGCAGATGGTAACCAGTGGCGATGTGATGTTGCACCCCTTTTACCTGCCCAAAATCTAAAGGATGTTTACTAAAGACCCGTTCATATTTATGAACTACCCGGTAAACTCCATGCCTTTGATGCGAAGGGGTGGAGACAGTGCCGATGTGTAGCTTCTGACACCAATCCTTCAGCTGCCCTCAGAGCCGTTGTCCTCCGCCTGCTCGGACAGATTGAAGGGTTCAACTGCCATGATGGCGTTGTTATTGACAGTGAACAACTTAGCAATGGTAGCATACCGAGGCAGTTTGACCTGCTCTTCCCCACAGTCCAAGATTCATAGAGGTACCCTCCCCTTGCGGACATCAACTACCACTCTGGCTGTGAGGACAGTGGGCCTACTGTCTGAGTACACGGGCTCTACCAGGGTTTGATCATCTTGACCCCGAAGGCCTAATGTTGCCCTACACCAGACTATCATTTCACTTTTCGGGGGTATTGCAATGGGAACCGAGTCACTTACCCTGCCGACTTCTCCACCAGACAGCTCCACCTGCTGCCTCTGCATCAGGGCCTTTATCTCTTTCTGCAGGACTCTCTGCTGCTCGATGTTCGCAGTTTCAGCAACTTGTTGTAATAAAACAATAATTTCTCCTAGACCATTCTCAATTACATTAGTGCCTACAGTAATCATTGGATTTCATTCACGTTGATCGATATCAACAATTACCATACCTTGGGAGATAGTTCTACACGCCCCACCTTAATGGTCACCTCTTTGAAGCCTATTTGTGATACAGGTTGGCCATTGCTAGCATGTATCGTAAAACTATCATCTGGACAATGGGTGATGTCAGAGTCGGCCCATTACCATTTACAACGGATATATGGCATTGTTGTCACCTGCAAACCGATGTCCAGTAAAGCGTTCATGGGGATGCCATCCAGCACGACCAGCAGGATAGGCCATCCTCCCACATACCTGTTGCACCAGTTCTGTTGGCCAGGCGGTCTCATTCCTGGGGTGTGGCCCGCTGCCCCAGGGGTTGCTCGCTCAAAGTACAAAACTTTGCGAAGTGGCCCTCCTCTTTGCAGTGGTGGCAGATAGGCTGTCCTCTAGCATCATAGTGATCACTTGAACTCTACTCGATGGATACCTCCTCTGGCACATCCACGGAATGTCATCAGGGCTGGAAGCCAACTGTATCTTTTCCGATGGTTTGGGCCCCTGCATGGACCATACAGCTTTGGCTAGTTTGGTTAGCTGCTGCACTTGTAACTCTAAGGGTTCACGGGGTAACAGTTTTTGAGTCTGTGTGCTGGCCCCCACTGTGGCCAGGGAAGAGGGCGCCATCTCCGGGTGGTATGGTAGAGCCAGTCGCTGTGAGGGTGCTGTGCTGCTGGCGGTTGGTTTGCGCAGCACTCATATGGCCTGGTCTTTAAATTGCACAAAGTCCAGGTCAGGGTTTTGCAGGGCCATCATACGTAGCTGTGTCCATTTGGCGTGGGACCGGAGACCCTCTATAAACTGTTCAGTCAACAGCTTGTTTTCATCTTGTGCACTGTCAGGGTCTCTCTGCTTCATGGCCCTCAGCGCCTCTTGGAGATTTAATGCATAGTCCCGTATACTGTCCTGCACCCATTGTTTGCACCCATAAAACCTCCGTTTAATCTCCGCTGCATTACAGGCGTCAAAGTCTTCTTTCAACCTGTCTAGGATTCGTTCAACAGTCTTTTTGTCAGCGTCCAGCCAGGATTTTACCTCCCTTTGGGCCGCACCAGTCAATTCCCCTATTAACATGGTCACTTTCTGTTCCTCTGTCATGGAATATACTCCAAATAAACTTTTAAGCCTCTCCTTGAAGTCGTTCAGGGTATCCGATTTCCCTGAGAACTGCGGTAACCATGTCACTCTTGGCATGTAAGGCATTAAGAACGGCATGACTGGTGCGGCCACCGGTACCACGGCTGCGGCTGCAACCCGAGGCTTGGCTGGGGCCGCGTCGGCTGCTGGGGCTGCGGCGGCATCTGGGGCTATGACCAGGACAACCACAGGTTGCTCTCCTTCCTGATTGGACATTTTTCTCCCCCCTAGTGAACCATAGCCCGGTTCAGAGTGCAGGGATTTTCAGCTCCAGGCCTCCTGCTTCCCGCCGGCTGACATCAGAGTGCGGGGCAGGGTTCCTCCTCGTGCCCTTTCTAAGGTTCTGCCCACGACGGCACACCTCTTTAGCTTCCTGGCGCCGTGTGGGATAACAATGACGACTGTTTATAGTTTAATAAAGTCAATGGAACACAGTACCCACAAGATCCTGTTCGTGACGCCAAGAATATTGAACTCGGAAACGGGCTTTGATGTTTCCGTGGAGTCACAGGGGTCGAGACCGGCTTCATGACCCTGGGCATCAACTTTAAAGTTCGGGAATGGTGGTTGTGACGCCACCCGTGGTGCTCGGCTATTGGGGTCAACGCTGCGGTGCGGAACCCCTGGAGATGATGGGATTGCAGCTACGGTGATATTGCTCCCCACGGGTGGAGCGGCTCCCCAGGGCAACCGGTAAAGTCTATGGCGATGATAGGCCGTTGGAGTTCAGGACTGAGGGCGCAGAATAACGGACAGACACATAGTTGAAGTCTCCTTTACCTTTACTGGTGTTAGCAGGTCCATACCAGGGTACAGTCCACAGAAGATGTTAGGAATCCAGGTGGTCTGAAAGCAGGTTGGGGATCTCCGCACCCGGTGAGTTCTAATGCCTCCCTGCTGTGCGTCTCTGTGCTAGTCCTGGCTGCCTGTAGCTACCCTGCGACCCTTTCACTCTGCTGTTAAGGCTGGAAAACACTATCTATCTCACATGTGAGTCTCTCGGACAAGACTCGGATCAGTCACACTGATCGGCCTCCCCCCTCTCTGGAACGGGAGTGTGATACTGCATAAAAACACAAGCAGCAGACACTCCCATCCAGAGAGGGGGGAGGCCGTTCAGGGTGACTGATCCAAGTTTTATCCGAGAGTCATGTGTGAGTCGGATAATGTGTTTCAAGGCTAAGTCTTTCATCTGTATGGCAGTCAGTTTGAGCTCTTCCTGGGCTTCACTCCTCTGGCACTGGTCTTGAACTCTCTGATGCTGCTGTGTCTCCAGGTGCTGTGGCTGGAAGACGTTGAATCTCCCGTCCTCCGGATTTGGCTGCTGTGCTTGGAATATCACACAACCTCGGACTCAGGTGTCCACTTCTGATGTTCTGCACTGGGGTAAACCTTCAGCTGGCTCTACTCTACAGGGCTTCTTCTCTCCCTCCTTAGACCCTCTCCTACGGGTTCCTCATGCTGTCTAGTCTCTGTCCTGGGGTGATCCTTACACTGCTCCAGTCCACAGGACGTCTTCACAGCCCTCCTAGGAGCTGAACTGATTAACCCCGCCCCCCACCGGAATTTATAGGGAAGCTTTCCTGAATCCAGGTTAGAGCACCCCCTTCTGGTCTGGAGCCAGGAAGGTGTTGCATTCTGTGGGCTTACCTGGTGTGGATACCCCTCCTTGCTCCCAGGCATGACATCACCCCCCGAGGGAGGCAACTGGACTCTGGGGTGCCACATTATCATTAAAATCTCTTAGTAGTGAAACCTTGGGTACTGGGCCTCAGTCGTCAAATGTTTTAGGAAATGTTTTACAGTATAGTACTAAATTTTTAGTTTTATGGTATAGTAGTAAAAGTTTCATTTAGTTGGTCTGTTGAAAGTAGAGAGTTTCTTCACTGCCACAACTGACAGGAAGTCTGGTGGTTACTAAAAATGTTCTTATTAATGTCACTGTAATGTTTCCCATACAAGTGTAATTAATATTCACACTAATGATGCAAAACAGGAAATTATATGACCACATCAACTAAGCGGTTTAAATCCCGCACCCGCCAAAATTGATCAGCGGGCGGGAGATTTAAACCGCGCGGTCATGTGACAACCCAATCAGCTGATCGGTCATATGACCACATCAGCTGATCGGGTTGCCATGCAACGCCAGGTCCTTAAGCCCGGGAGCTAGATGGTGTGGGACACACGCCGAAGAGATGAGAATCTTTTTAGTTTTCTTATTTACCGTATGTATATAATGTATATATACATTGTGGGAGTGAAAGTGCCCGGCTTGCCTGCACTTTGCAGGCTCGGGCTTTCTGTGTCCGGATCCGTGAAAATCACAGACCCGGACACAGAAATGGCATCCGGAGGTCACCTACAATGCGGTCCTGCAAAAAGTAGGATCCCCATGGACAGGAGAAAATCGCAATGTGAAACCAGCCTTATAGTCAGTTGTAAAATTTATCATCAGATATTGTGAGAAAGCATTTTGTGTATGAAACACTGTAGGCTACTGACCTGCTGACTTGTCCTGACTTGTCCCGATTTGTCTCCTCGCCACGGTTGCCTGATTTCAGAGCAGTGCTCTGAAATCAGGTGACCGTGGCGAGGCGACATATCACCGCCAAATTCCCAAAATACATGGCGCAATTGGGGGAGATTTTGACAGCGATAGTTCCAGGGCAACATATCGCCGACAATATTTCTCGCCACGTTATTGGCGTGTAAAGGTACCCAAAAACATTTCAAGAGTAGCTAAGGCTTTGAGCCACAGACTCTGATGACAACATAGGGGGAATTTTGAATATATGAAGCTGCATTGGAGGATCTGAAACTACAAGCTGGACCATGTATGACATCATTTGTTACTGTTACCGTTTGTGCCTCCCCTGTTTCCTCTAGATTGTAAGCTCTTGCGAGCAGGGACCTCACTCCTCATGGTTTTTTAATTTTTGTTACTCTGTATTGTCTCATATTGTCTGTACATGTCCACTCCGAATTGTAAAGTGCTGCGTAATATGCTCGCACTATATAAATAAAATTATTATTATTATTATTATTATTACAGGCAGATTATACTGGTACTCGCACTTGTGCGGTATGCTTTGATCACCAGGACGGTGGTCCTGGACAGGGTGGATCATGCACACATGTGCTGATTCTGCTGTGCACACCTGGCAGCCATCTGTCAGGTTTTATTTCCTAACTACCGTAATCACTATTTCTGGCATCTTGAGTGCTATGGTCCTCCGTTTTCCAGCTCCCTCTGCAGAAGCTAACAATCACCTAAATGTAAAATATACATTGTATCCTATTTCTTCCTCCTTTCAGGACGTTTGTATTCGAGTCCACTGCTGGCTTTCTGTTAGGCCTCATTCACACATTCGTGCCGACACATGCCAGAGGCATGGACATAGGGGGACACATGTTCCCCTATGGCCCCCTTCACATGTCTGTAATTCCGTGTGGCCATGTGGAGCAGATGCGTGTCCGTGTGCTCCACATGGCGACATGTCCGTTTTGTTGTGGAGGCACGGACTGCTTTTGGTCGAAAACGTCCATGCACACAGATGTCATCCGTGTGCGCGGACCACAGATGAAAGTTTTAAGCCTTAAAATAAAGAATTTCATACTCACCTCCCTCCAGCGCCGCTGCTCTTCTCACTTCCAGTGCCGCTCATTTGGCTCATGAATATTCATTTTACTGAGCCTGACAGCAGACCGGAAGTGAGAGGAGCAACGGCGCTGGAGGGAGGTGAGTATGCGATGACAGGCTGTCTGTGTGCTATCCACGCATCCACGGATAGCACATGGACAGCACACATGTGTCACACGATCCGTGACACATGTGTATGAATATGATTGTCTAATGGCTGCAGCCATGTTTTATTGTATGGTCTGTACCATCCCCATGTATTCATATTTTGTTGTCAGTGGTCTTGATCTTTAGCTAGTGTGTCACTATTAAGATTTATGTATACTAATATAGTACATTTTTGTATAACTATATCATGGCACCGGACACTTTATTAGAAGCTATAAGCATTCATTTACTGGTGGATTGGGACATTATTTTGATATAGTCCATCTGTTCTTATTACATGAATACATAATAATATTTCTGACACTTATTGAACTTTGTATATGACTTTATACTGGTCCTTCTATTGTTTTTAAACTGTCATCACTACATTTGTAATATATTTTTTCTGAATGTGTTTTGGATGTTATTTGTCATTTAATAAAAATAATATATCATATTATATATTTTGCATTATACTATCTTTTAAGCTACCTTTACACACGGCAACTTTTCTAGGAATTTCACTGGCAACTTACTGGTTGCAGTGAAATCATGGAGACATTGTTCCATTTGTACACAGCAACAAGATAGGCTACTTTCACATTACAATTTTGAAGGAAGCCGATGATGTCCGATAAATTAGGACAGCATCGGCTCCCTTCTGATGCCTGGAATCGGATGCCAAATAGGCGTCCGATTCCGGCATTAAATCGTAGCCTCCAATCTGAAAAATAAAATAAAAAAAAAAAAAGAATTTGCTCATCTCTCCCAGAGCCCCCGCCGTCTCCCGCAGGCCCCGGGGTGTAACCTGCGGTCATGTGACTGTGACATCACGGCAGGTCCTGTACAGATGAAGAAGACCTTTGCAGACAGCGCGAGGACACCGGGAGCCTGCGGGAGATGGCGGGGGCTCGGGGATAGGTGAGCATATTCTTTTTTTTTTTTTTAACCCCTGCTCTCCCAGTTTGGAGCAGTTTTACTGTACTGAGCATGGTCAGTACAGTAAAATCAGGTCCGAGGACACATCCGATGTTTCCTCGGACCCTGCTCCATAGGACCCCATGTTAAATTGATCAGACCAAATTGGATGTGCACTAAATGCCATCCGATTTGGTCCGATCCGATTTTGTCAGATTTTATTTTCGGTGCAAAAATCGGAGCATGCTCCGATTTTTGCACCGAAAATAAAATTAGACAGAATCGGATCGGACCAAATCGGATGGCATTTAGTGCGCATCCAATTCGGTCCGATGCCCATAGGGCTGCATGGGGCCCAAAGTCGGTCCGATGCTGTCCGATTTTTAGAAAACATCCTTATTGACGTTGTCACACAAATCATGCACATTTTCTTCTATGTTTTGCACTAAAAAAATATTAAATAAAAAAATACTTCACGTGGAAGAGCTGGAAGTATTTCTTTTCATTCATTGGATATCCTTGGGTCAAGGCAGGACCTGTTTCCGTGCTCCGTGGGGATTGTCGGGAGAAAGTTTAGGTGAGACATGTTCCCGAATAGTTTAAATGCTGCATTTTTTTTTCCAGGTGTCAACACTAGTAATGAGCGAGCACTAAAATGCTCGGGTGCTCGGGTCGAGCATCTCGAGATGCTCTGGTGCTCGACCGAGCCCCGAGCCCAATGTAAGTCAATTAGTGACAGGCTCCGCCCACAGACTTCCGGCTATAAAACGAGTGTTTCTGGGAAAGGGTGGGCTTTTTTTTTCCTCAAGTCGTCGCAGCATACAATACAACACCTTGCTGTGCCCCCCAGAGGGACCCTAACAATCAATCTGCTCTCTGTGAGGTGCCAGCTCATGGTGTGCACTGAAGGGAGCTGTGTATTTGTGTCAGATCTATAATTATTAGTGAAGAGTCCGAGCATCTTGGCGGTACTCGGTGCTCGCCGAGCATCCCGAGTATTGGGATACTTGTGTGAGTAACGAGTAGCGCCGAGCATACTTGCTCATCACTAGTCAGCACCACACAATGCCTTAACAATCTTCTATGATTATTTTATGTTTGCTGCATTTTTTTAAATGCATTTTTCCCGATATTTGATGCGTTTCTAGTGCACATGTGAATCTGTGTTTTTAATGTCTCTTTACCACTACAAAAAAGCATTGATTCTGCATTTAAAAATGCAACAGCCTTTTTTTTTTTTTGCTTGCATTTTTTCAGGCGTCACATACAAGCTGATAAAGAAAAAATAGCATCTAAACCGCACAGCTCAGCAATGTTTAGACTTAGGGCTGCTTTACACACACCAACTTCTGTGTCCAACTTCTGAACAGATCTCTGGTTGCAGTGAACTCATGGACACATTGTTAGATTTGTACACAGCCACAAAATGGAACAATGTGTCCATGATTTCACTGCAACCAGAGATCTGTTCAGAAGTTGTTCACAGAAGTTGGTGTGTGTAAAGTGGCCCTTAGGGTAGGACCACACTAGCAATGTTGCCTCCATCTTGGGGTTCCGTCAAAAAGCAGGATTCTGGCAGCATTACCGTAGATTAATGCTGCTAATAGAATTTTATGGGTGATGGACTCCCGATCGCTATTTCGTGGCACACAGGAAAACGCAGATAGTGGCATTTTCTTGTGCGCTATGAAATAGCACAAGATTTCAAACTCTGGCTCTTATGTGCCGGTGCTTGCATGCGCTGAGGAGTCCGTCACCCAAAGGATTTTATTGGTAGCGATAAGGCAGCGTTACACGACGGTAATGCTGCCAGTGTGGTCCTATCCTTACCAAAGGCGGAGATATAATGATGTCTCATCTACTTTTCTTGGACATTTAGGCTGTGTTCACATGTAGTGTAAATTCAGCATTCTTCCTGCTGCTTTTTTGCACAGAAATTCAGCTGTTTTTATCTGTCCAAGCAAAGATGTGGTTTCATGAAAACTATGCCCAGTGTGCAGATAAAGACACTGCTGAACTGTGCGGTTCTGGTGCTTTTTGCAAACCTGCATTCGATGTGAACTAGACCACACACACACAGCATTTCTTGGAGCCTAAAGAAAACACATAGAAAAAACAGCAACTACTCTTTTAGGGTGTGTTCACATCTGCCTATATATAATCACCCAGATCCTCAACCAGAAAAGTTGGTGAGTGTCATTCTTTTCTTTCCTCCCCTAGAATTCATATATCATGCTAGTGCCATCCAAGGAATTTGCGATTGTGCGTTTCTTTCTCATCTAGCATCCATATGTCATGCGAGTGCTTTGCAAACGTGCTTATTTTTCTAGGTGAGAAAAAAACCACACAGGCCCTTTTCAGATCTAAGCCTGGTCTGCGTTTTGCTTCATTTGCGTTTCCACCGCTAAAAACGCATCCAAATGCATGCGTTTTTGCCCCCATTGATTTTAATGTAAACACATGCAAAATGCAGCCCTAGACGCATTGGCCAACGTTTTTGGCTGCATTTGCAAAAACGCATGTGTTTGGATGAGTTTTTAGTGCTAAAAACGCATAGAAACGCAAGCAAAACGCAAACCTGCATTAGATGTGAACTAGGCCACACACATATCATTTGTGTGACTTACAGATGCTAGATGGGGAAAAAAAACACACAATTGCAAATCACTTGGATGGCACTCGCATGATATATGAATGCTAGGGGAGGATTGAAACAAACTGATATTTCTGTTCACTGGCAGCAAACAGTGATCTGAAAAGTAGTGAGACATTTATTAATAAAGTAAATTAGAAAATGTGAAATGTTTTATGACACAAATGTTTACTTTGTCTAAATAAAAAAGCCTTTTAGTTTTGTAGAACTATATGTTTTCTTCTAGATTCAATCTGTGTAGATAAGGCAGCCTTCACACTGCAGCCGTTTTGATCCGTGTGCATCCACCACAAACAGGATGCCCGCAGATCAGTTTTCAGCCACATTGTCTTTCAATGGGGAATGAAAACACTTTTGTGGGCATCCTGGTGTCACCGTTTTGCAGCGGATCCTTGAGGATTGGCAGCAAAACATACTTTTCACGGAGATTAAAAATGAGTGCCTATGGGCACGGAAAGCCACGGACAGTAAGGATCCTGGTGAATCCATACTTCCGGGCTATGTCGCATGAACTGCGCAGTTGTCAATGACATGCCCCCTAGGGGGTGTGTCATTATGGATCCTACGGATCCATGAAAAGTCTGCTTGCAGCATCCGGTTTGCCTGTTGCATGGGAATCCAAAATACCCAGTGTGAAGGCAGCAGTGTAAGTCGTTTTCTGATAATATATATTTGTCCTGCAGGTGTTCCTTATCTTCAAGTCATTCCAGACCTGCCAATTTATGTGCCAAGTGATAATATCACCCTTCTGTGCTGCTCCCAGAATCCTTTGAGGCACCAAATTTCTGAGCTCTATAAGGAAGATTCTATGATTAATTCCACAGAGAAAGACAAAAACTGCATCAGCTATATGTTAAACATAACAACACAGCAAGATATTGGTCCATACTACTGTGCTTACAAAACACTAGAAAATGGAACTTATGTGCAGTCTAATAGGAGCGAGTCAATCATTTTCACATTTTCAGGTAAATTAGTAGAATAGCAGGTTATCTTTGGACAATATGCTTTTATTATACTTTATGTTGAACTTAGGTCATAAGATGTGCTCGGTCGACAACAACAGCTGTGAACAGACTTGTTAGATTATTACTTGCACATCATTTTGTAAAAGAAATGCCAAAGGGAAGATTTAACCTTAGGCTGGAAACACACTATCCTACTTACATGCGAGTCTCTCGGACGAGACTCGGATCAGTGACCCTGAACGGCTTCTCCCTCTCTGGACGGGAGTGTGATGCTGCACAAAAACACAAGTAGCTGACACTCCCATGCAGAGAGGGAGAGGCCGTTCAGGGTCACTGATCCGAGTCTCGTCCGAGAGACACACATGTTAGTAGGATACTGTGTTTCCACCCTTAATCTCGGGGTGGCCATTTATTTTTTTGTTCCTATGATTTGTGTGTATCACATTGCTATATATGTTTTAAAGGGAACTTGTAAAGTAAAAAAAATGGTATTAACCTGCTAGTATTGTGTTAATCATAAGGGTGGTAGCATTCTGAACCTGCCTGACACCTGCACATTGAGCCCCACTGCCGGGAGGAAAAGAACTTTAAGGGCCACTTCACACTCCGGCGTGATCCGGTCTGGGGCTGTCCGGGATGACCCAGATAGCCGCGGACCGGATCAGCACACAGGACTGGGGGGCTAATATGCCCTCTGGTCCGGTGTGCAGCGCACGCAGCCACTGACAGGTCAGGACCGCGGTGCCCGTGTGGAGCCCCCACGGGACGGGGTACTCGGTACCGGACCGGACGGTACTGGGGAAGTCACAGGTGGCTTGGTCCGGACCGTGTCCCTGGGCCCGCACAATAAGATGGGGAATTATTTACAGGGGAAATGTCACGGGTGACGCCACCCACTTGGTGCAGCCAGTGATGGGGCCGCCGCTGCTGCAGAACCTCCGGGGGTGATGGAATGGCAGCGGAGATGGTATAGTTCTAGTGGGGAGAACTGTATCCCCCGGGGCAGTAAGGAGTTAAGTCTATTGTGTGTAGTTGTAGCACACTTACTTTGCAGGCTGCAGGGATCTCTCCTCCTGGCTGGCACTGACAGGCTGGATCTGTATGAAGGAAGATGGTGTACAGGTAGAGGCAGACAAGAGAGGCAATTCAGGGTTTTCCAAAGCTTTACTCGTTGTTCTCTCTCAGCAGGTTACAAGTCATTTGCAGTTCTTACAGCACAGTTACAGTTCTCAACACACGGGTGCTTTCTCCCTTTCTGGGTTCCCTTCTCTTCTGCAGCCAGGCCTCTCTCTCCCTGTGACCCCTCACACAGTCTTTAGTGTCAATTTCCGGGCTGTTGCATTCTCTTTCTCTGTGTTGTGTGACACTGGACAGTATGGCGGTGACTCGGGCTTCTGTGAGTCCTAGTACGTCACTGAGCTCGTTGTCCTTTAGGGTTAGGGATCTCAATCTGGAACTCAGACCCCTCGTCGTATTGTCTGGGGATGCCGGGTGAACTACGGTCCCCTCTAGAGCCGACACTCTACTTAGCCCAGCCTCCAGTAGTCCTCAGCACGAGGCTCTACCAGGCTCCTTCTCTCTGTTCCTTCTAGTATCATAGGAGGGCTTCTCCACCTGCGGTCAGTGGCTTCAGCTGCTGTCTAGGGCACGGGTTCCACCGTCCCTCTCTGTCCTGTCACACTCCTGGTGGCATCGGCATCGGACGGGCTTTCTCTCCCCTCTGGCTCGCACTGGCTCAGTACGGATTCTGCGCTCCTAGCCTTGCACTCACAGAATTGTGATTGTCCTTCAGTCTTTACATCTCAGCCTACCTCGGCCTACTCCTGGGTCTTTACAGCTCGGCACCTTGAGCCTACTCACTTCCTTCACTCCTCCCCCTCACTATATACTGTCAGTCACCTGACCTCTGGTGTGCCCAACCCACTCCTCTGAATCCACCACCCCTCCGATCTCATATAGTTCTAATCTCAGGGCTGGATGTAACCTTCTCTGACACGTGGGTTGTGTGGGCTGTGAGGGTGTTGTTGTTCAACAATGTCCTACCTGCCTGGCTGCAGTTCCCTTTGTGGCCTCCTGGACGCAGGGGCGCCACATTCTCCCAGAGTAAAATAGCGCGTCCTCGCGCTGCCCGTCATGGATTACCCTGAAAACATTTTCATTTTCATATAACAGTAAACATTAAGGATTCTTGATTTCTTCCCATCCGGGAGGCACGATTCTTATAACGTTGCGTTAACTATAAAACAAGTGCATGGGTATATACTCGTCGTTACCCTTTTTCTGTAAAATACACATTATAAAAGCATTACTTTGTATCAAAAGTATAAAAGTTCTTCTTTCAAAAAGTGCAAAAATTCTCAAAATGCAGCTTCCAAACAGTCAAAGTTTTGGATTCAAAAATGCAAAGTCTCATGCATTAACTCTCATGTGCAACTGGTCTTAAAACCAAAGGGGAGCACACTAAGGTGCTCAACTATTTATAGAGGAAGTTCTTATCACATCATCATCCGTGATATTAAATGTTCATTTCAAACATATATGAGACAAACAGGGAATGCTAGCATTCACTCAGGTAAGGTAGGGGATCAATAAGGAACAATGTACATTCACACTTACAGTATCTTCATCTGTTACAGGACCCTGTTTCTACGCCTTCTTTACTTGTTTCCAAGGCAGCGTCTGCGGTGCTGTTTTTCTAGGGAACACTTCCAGGTGCTGCAATGCGTCAATCAACAAGTAGCTCTCTGGGGTTTGGGTGATGGCGTCTATCTTTGGCGGTAAAGTCTCTAGAATCACCACAGGATCCGTGTTTACAGCCACGTCCGTGTAGCTAGTTTCCTCGAGGTCATCTCGTACTTCGTAGTACTCTGCGGTTGAGGCTTCATCCACTTTCTCGGATTCTAAACAAAGTCTTTTGACCTTAAGGCCGTACGGGCCACGCTCTCCTTGGGCGATGTAATACGATACCCACTCTCCAATCTCGACCTGTCTATCCGGGTGGTCTGGCGGGAGTTGTTCCTCCACTTCTCTCTTATTAATAAATATGTCTAGTCTCGCACCGGGTTCGCGAGCAAAAGCATAGCCTCTTTCTTCTACGATCTTAACAATCTGGCCTTCATGCCGCGGGGATTTCTGGATCTCTCTGTCTCGGCGGGCTGCATTTTTGGCCTCCTTAGCACGGGCCACCATCACTTGCTTTTGCACCTGCCTCTCGGTTTCCTCCTGCAACCACTTCCTAACACATCTCCGGATGTATTCCTCTAGCGTTATCAACTCTGCAGGGCCTGGCGCTCCAGCGGGGTGTCCTATGAAGCCCATCAGATCCTCACAATCTCTGTCTCGCTCCCACCAGCAGCGGAGCTGCTCCCCTCTCACCTCGGTGGAAGTCGGTGGTGGTATCAGCGGCTGCGGCAGCTTCAGGAATCTTTCCGGCAAAGCTCCGAGTGGATCAGCTTCCTTCCAGGTCTTACTCAGTACAGCTGGCGGGGTGGTTACGTCTACCATTATCGCAGTACGGCCCTCGGCCTCGCTGTCCGCATGCTCGCGTGGCTCTCTGACCCAGCCGGGTCGCTTAGATTGGGCTTCATAGCCCTGGTGGTGGTCAATGTCTATTTGAATCCGGGTCCGGTTCTCTTCCTGGGCCCGTGTCATCCGTTGGGGCAGCAGCCGCAATACACCTCTCCGGGTGTCTAGGACGTAGGGACGCTCCTCGCCGCCTTCAGCCATCTCTGCACAATCACAGGTGTTCTTTCCCTGGCCGGGTTCCTCCACTGGGTCGTCTTGTGGGCCCTCCGTGATCACACGTGGTCTCTCGTGCGCAGCTCTCTTCTGGGCGTCCTCCGCTTCCGTCCTCGTGTCTCTGAATGGCGACTGCTTCTCTTCCGGTTGCTCGCTCCGCCCCTCCTGATGACGATTTCCTTCTTCTCGGTTCGCGCCAACTCCTTGGTAGGAGGGTCTAGGGGCGGCGGCTCTTCTTTGAGAGTGACAGCTGGCTCTCCCGGAGTTAAGGAGAGCCAGGGCGGGACCTTTTCTTCGCGCCTTGGACCGGGCCGGCCCACGATGGGAGTCTTAGGAACGCCTCCTCTGCACATGGCGCTAGTCCCTTATGGCCGCCATTAAGGTCAGATTTGGCGGGAAAAGTCCAGAACTCGCTGTTTAGGCGCACGGGGTCCAATTCTTTTGGACCAGGTAGATCCTGTTCGTGACACCAGGTTGTGGAGACCCACGGGACGGGGGTACTCGGTACCGGACCGGACGGTACTGGGGAAGACACAGGTGGCTTGGTCCGGACCGTGTCCCTGGGCCCGCACAATAAGATGGGGAATTATTTACAGGGGAAATGTCACGGGTGACGCCACCCACTTGGTGCAGCCAGTGATGGGGCCGCCGCTGCTGCAGAACCTCCGGGGGTGATGGAATGGCAGCGGAGATGGTATAGTTCTAGTGGGGAGAACTGTATCCCCCGGGGCAGTAAGGAGTTAAGTCTATTGTGTGTAGTTGTAGCACACTTACTTTGCAGGCTGCAGGGATCTCTCCTCCTGGCTGGTGCTGACAGGCTGGATCTGTATGAAGGAAGATGGTGTACAGGTAGAGGCAGACAAGAGAGGCAATTCAGGGTTTTCCAAAGCTTTACTCGTTGTTCTCTCTCAGCAGGTTACAAGTCATTTGCAGTTCTTACAGCACAGTTACAGTTCTCAACACACGGGTGCTTTCTCCCTTTCTGGGTTCCCTTCTCTTCTGCAGCCAGGCCTCTCTCTCCCTGTGACCCCTCACACAGTCTTTAGTGTCCCTTTCCGGACTGTTGCATTCTCTTTCTCTGTGTTGTGCGACACTGGACAGTATGGCGGTGACTCGGGCTTCTGTGAGTCCTAGTACGTCACTGAGCTGCCTGTCCTTTAAGGTTAGGGATCTCAATCTGGAACTCAGACCCCTCGTCGTATTGTCTGGGGATGCCGGGTGAACTACGGTCCCCTCTAGAGCCGACACTCTACTTAGCCCCGCCTCCAGTAGTCCTCAGCACAAGGCTCTACCAGGCTCCTTCACTCTGTTCCTTTCAATATCATAGGAGGGCTTCTCCACCTGCGGTCAGTGGCTTCAGCTGCTGTCTAGGGCACGGGTTCCACCGTCCCTCTCTGTCCTGTCACACTCCTGGTGGCATCGGCATCGGACGGGCTTTCTCTCCCCTCTGGCTCGCACTGGCTCAGTACGGATTCTGCGCTCCTAGCCTTGCACTCACAGAATTGTGATTGTCCTTCAGTCTTTATATCTCAGCCTACCTCGGCCTACTCCGGGGTCTTTACAGCTAGGCACCTTGAGCCTACTCACTTCCTTCACTCCTCTCCCTCACTATATACTGTCAGTCACCTGACCTCTGGTGTGCCCAACCCACTCCTCTGAATCCACCACCCCTCCAATCTCATATAGTTCTAATCTCAGGGCTGGATGTAACCTTCTCTGACACGTGGGTTGTGTGGGCTGTGAGGGTGTTGTTGTTCAACAATGTCCTACCTGCCTGGCTGCAGTTCCCTTTGTGGCCTCCTGGACGCAGGGGCGCCACACCCGCGGTCCTGACTTATCAGCAGCGGGAACTGCGTGCGGCTGACAGGGTCATCCCGCAGTGTGTAGCGGCCCTAAGGCTATATTCACACACACCATTTTTGATCTGTTTTTTTTGCATCCATTTTTGCAGTAAAAATACAGTGAACGGATCACTGAAATGGAATCCCAGCAAAGTCAATGGTTTTTACTTTTCATTCAGACTGGGAATTTGTGGTGCAATCTGTTTTTTTCACTGAAAAGTGATCCGTCCAAAGAAAGTGCAGGTTAGTTTCAGTGGCGTTTTTCTCATTCAATTTTCTCATAGGGAACCATGCTAAATGGAGAAAAAGAACAGAGCACCAAAACAAATCAGTAATGGGCCCTTTACACACCGCGACAGCAGGCTGGATACATCCCGCTACTTCACGTGCACGAGCACGCTCAAACGGTTACAAACGGTCAACGCACCCTCTTTACACGCCGCCACAAGGTGCGCTACGCCACGCTACATCTATAGCTAGCTACATCGCCGGGTGTCTCAAGTAGCCAGCTGTAGCTCATTTACACACCGCTATAACCAGCTACTATGGGCGGACCTGGTGCAGCAGGGCCAGCACATAGGCGTGCCACAATTGTGGATTACGAGCCGTCCGTACGCTGATAGGACGAAGCAATACCATCCTGATTGGGCAGGCAACGCAGGAGGCTGAGTAATACAGCACGCTCGAGCAATTGTGTAGTGTGACTCGTCAGCTCCTTAAATATGCCTCCACTACCAATCGTCATGCAGCAGCTTCCACCAATGATCGCACATGGGGCGCGGTAACAGGGAGCCAGGGTCACGCCTTAGCTACATTGCAGCTACATCGCAGGCTGTCCCGAGTTCCCTTCCGTTGCCTCTTTACACGCCGATACAGCTCGCTACCATCGGCGATGTAGCCATCAGTTTTCGAGCAGAGCTAGGAAACAGATGTATCTGTTGCCGGCTGTAGCGTCACGTCTTCAGACGCCGCTACGACGGGCTACATTGGCGCTACAAGCTACATTTGTAGCCTGTAGCGGGATGTATCCAGCCTGCCGTCGCGGCGTGTAAAGGGCCCTTAACAGATGAACCATTTCTGGTGCATTTTTTGAAAACCTGATCTAGTTTTGCAGCTAAAATAGGGAAAATAATAACCAGGAAAAAATGGAGCAAAAACAGTGTGCTCATATAGCCTAATCCTCCTCTGTTTTCTGTCATGGCAACAGCATCGGAGTAGTTTAAGTCACAGCACTATTTATGGAGAGCAGCAGCTGACTGACAGCATGTTCTAATTTTGAGCGGCTGTCAGTCGCTGCGGGGGGCAGTTACAGCTGCCTCTCTCCATACACTGACCCAGCGCCAGCGCTACCTCCATGACTGAAACCTGAATGCTGCCAGGAGAATTAAAGTTCATTTTTCTCAGCAGGGCTCAATGTGCAGGCACCAAGCAGGTTCAGAATGCTATAAATCTGCAGATTAACAGGTTAATAGCGCTCTTCATATGATAGGTTCCTATTTGGTTCAAAAGAAGTTGCCTGCCATATTGATTACAGAGGATCATTGCCAGGTCCACTTACCTACTATGATTATGTGTTGTCAAAATGTGTAGATATAGCTATCTACGCAGCTTTTTGACAGTTTTGTGCGTAGAGAACTATCAGAATAGGCATAGCTTGCGTTCCTACACCAATTACGAAGCCGAAGCAGAGAAGTCCCCTCTCTGGCTGCACAAACAGATGGGACTTCATCAAGTGTTTGTTTAAAAACTGCATTTTAATTAGAATCATGTAGCCCCTCACCAGGTCCCCACAAATGGCATACATACTAGCAATAAATTTTAATCACATTTACACTCATTAACATAGGGCACAAGCCTTGTTTCTAAGGTGTCACTAACATGAAATGACACACGCATGAAAAAAAAATCTGCACATTCCCCGCGCCAAATACACACCAAAAAATGCATCGTGTGCATGACTTCTGTTTTGGTGCGTACTTTGTCTGAAGGTGCAGATTTCCATCTCCAAAAATACGTACCGCTATTCTCCCATGCAAATTCACAGTTACAGTCGGTACGGACAGTATTCAGACCCCTTTAAATTTTTCACTATTTATTTCATTTCAGCCATCTGGTAAATTCAATAAAGTTTATTTTTTTCTCATTAATGTACTCTCTGCACCCCATCTTTACTTAAAAAAAAAAAACAAATGTAGAATTTTTGCAAATTTATTAAAAAGGAAAAACTGAAATATCACATGGTCATAAGTATTCAGACCCTTTGCTCAGTATTGAGTAAAAGCACCGTTGTGAGCTAGAACAGCTGGTCTGGTCGCCACCAGGGGTACTGCACCCATTTCACAGGTGTGGTATCCCTGTTCTCAGGGAAACGGGATGGTAAGTCTGAGATACCTACCAAGCACCCAACACACCCAGTCCAGTGACAGTGGGTGGATCCAATAAAGGGAGGGCTCAGTCAGGGGACGGAGGGAAGGAAAGTGTGGGGTGGGAAGCTAGAGGAAGAGAGAGAAGAGAGCAATGAGGAGTGAGGACTCAGAGGACTAGCAGCGAGGAGATCGTCCTGGGCTGCGGAACAACAGACAGCAAGCGAGGCAGAGGGAGTCCTAGGGGCACGGGCAGAAACAGAGAGAACCACCCGTGCGCCCGAATCCAAGTTTAACCGGAGTTGGACAGAAGGGCTGGTAGGGAACCAGGGGACCGGCCCTGAAGGTGACAAGGAAACTTCATACTCCGACCACAGAATAGGAGGTCACAAGATCTAGAGAAGATGTGGCCGACACCCGACATATCTGCCGAGAAGGTAGCCATAGTAGGGTCAGGGGACTTGGTACCGGTCTCCTGACAGGACCCATGGCTGCCGGATTGGGGCTCTGTGTGCGGAGGGGAGAACAGGAGAGAGGCGTACAGTTAGCACTGGGAGAGCAACCCATGAGAGAAAGAAGCATAAAGAGGTGTCTTGGATGAGCTGTCCCAATTCTTTGAGAACTATCTGGACTGAAACTTAGCAAGGTACAGTACCCGGCGGCATCGCTAAAGTGAACACCAAGTAAACCGGGTATAGAACTCGGAAGCTGTGTGTGAGACTGTTTATTTCCCCAACTGCGGAGCTGCCAAATGATAAGCCAAGCAGGCCACAGAGAACCTGCCCCAGTTGGGCCTGTCCATCTCCCTCAGCCTGAAGAATCCCGCAGCCTGCTACCACTGCAGACCATACCAGTTGCCCTGGGGAACCGCTCCACCCGTGGGGAGCGATATCACTTTAGCTGCGTCTCCATCATTCCCAGAGGTCCTGCACTGCAGCGTCAGCCATCAATAGCTGAAACATCACGGGTGATGTCACAAAAACCATCCCCAAAACCCTTAATCCCTGAACTTTTACAAGGGATATTGTTTGTTGTGATGTCACCCACGGGTTGTGGTCATTAGAGGGACCACCGCTGCAGTATACTTCTGTCCAGAGGATGGATGGATGCTGCAGCAAGGTGGATAAGCCCGCCGCCGGTTGGGGCAGCTCCTGACAGGGTAAAAGGTGCAATACAGTTCTTTATACCTGGAATCAGACATGGGAGACTGAAGCAGGGTTCACCAAGTTTACTCACAAGTTCTTCAGTTCAAACAGTTCACAACAGTTCACTTCTCAGTACAGTTAACTCCGATAACTCTTAATCCTCTGCAGCCAGGCTGTCGCTCTGAGACCCCTCACTCCTCCTATTAACCTTTCCAGCTTGTTCTCTCTATCCTTCCTAGTGGGTTGTATGGCGGCAACTCGGTCTCTTTTGTGTAGCCTCCCCCTATGTGTATAGGCGGTAAGCCGGGTCCTCCTGGCTGTTGCTGAGCCTCCAACCCTGTAGTAGGAACACTGATCTGGAATCTGTGTTCCCTGCCGGTTTGTCTGGGAAGCCGGCGTGTAGCAGCAGTCCCCCTCACACTCTGGTGTTAGCCTAGCTTTGGTGTCCCTGTCTTGCAAGGGATCACCGGCTCTTTCCCACCCGTGTGGCTTTCCAGATACTTCCAGGGAAACTTCTCCTCCTGCAGCCAGTCTACGCTGCCATACTCCTTGGACCCGGTGGTATCGGTCTGGTCTCTTTCCTCACTTCTCCATGGACTGCGGGCTATGGACAGGCTTTCTCTCCATGGATCTGTGTCCCTGTGGATTCTGCATCTCCAGGGAGCCCTATCCCACCGGGGAAGTGTCACTTCTGTCTTTACTTCTCAGCCTACCTCGGCCTACTGGCTAACTCCTCCCAGTGTTCTCCTTTTGTTCTGGTCTACCACCTGACATACCTTCCCACCCACTTTCCTCTAAACCCCACCACACCTTGCCCGCCTAGAGTCCCGGGCTCCGGATTGGGTGCTGTGATCCTGTGGGTGTGTGTGCTATGAGGGTGTTTGTTACACAAGCTGTCTACCTTTCTGCCTGGCTGCAGTTCCCCTTGTGGCCTCCTGGTCGCAGGGGCGCCACATGGGCGCATCAGATGCAACAAGTTTTTCACACCTGGATTTGGAGATCCTCTGCCATTCTTCCTTGCAGATCCTCTCCAGTTCCATCAAGTTGGATAGTGAATGTTGGTGGACAACCATTTTCAGGTGTCTCCAGAGATGCTCAATTGGGTTCCATTTAAGAATTATAGAGGCCACTGTGCGCTAAGGAACCTTGAGTACTGCAGAAATTCTTTTCTAACCTTGGCCAGATTTGTGCCTTGCCACTATTCTGTCTCTCAGCTCCTTGGGCAGTTCCTTTGACTTCATGATTCTCATTTGGCCTGACATGCACTGTGAGCTGTGAGGGCTTGTATAGATAGGTGTGTGCCTTTCCAAATCAAGTCCTATCAGTTTAACTAAAGACAGCTGAACTCCAATGAAAGAGTAGAACCAACTCAAGGAGGATCACAAGAAAATGGATAACATGTGACTTAAATATGAGTGTCTGAGCAAAGGCTCTGAATACTTATGACCATGTGATATTTCAGTTTTTCGTTTTTAATAAATTTGCAAAAATATCTACATTTCTGTTTTTTTTCAGTCATGATGGGGAGTAGAATGTACATTAATAAGAAAAAACAAATGTTTTGAATTTAGCAAATGGCTGCAATGAGAAAGAGTGAAATATTTAAAGGGGTCTGAATACTTTTCATACCCCCTGTATAAGGGTAGTTGACATAAGAACAGAGAGAATTCTAGAATTCAACAAGCAAGTCACCCTAATCATGTACTTTGTACCCCATGTATCTGCTACAGACACGCCGCTGCCCCCTGCCATCATGCTGAAGCCTTCATTTCCTGTATATACCACTAAGGAATCCATATGTTTAGTATGTGAACCTCCTAATGGTACAGCAGCAAACGTTATCAAGATTTACAAGGAAGAAAAAGAGATCCATGAAGAGATAGCAGCGGAGAGTGAATATATAATTTCTGCATCAGCTAAAGAGGCTCCAGGCAAATATTACTGTAAATATTGGGTAGAAATGAATGGACGAAGCCTTGGCTCATCTCCAAGCAAGCATGTAACAGTCAATATAACAAGTAAATTCTTTTATTGTAAAACTGTTAATGTCTCATGTGCAGTGTACTCGTTTTAAATAACATTTTACGATTTGTAACAAAAAAATGTCCTTACAGATGTGCCGGCAGCTGCTTACCTAACTCTGAGCTCAAAATATTCAGTGTTCATAAAGAATGAGCTTGTCAACCTGACATATACTCTCCCAGCGGGTTTCACAGTAACTAAAGTTCAGTTTTACAGAAACGGAGATCCATTTCCTGTGACTAATACCCAAAAGAGAAACACGTTTGTTACATTTCCAATGGACACTCTAACCACTGGTAAATTCACCTGCAAGTACTTTGCAGAAATCAGTGGTCGAACCATAGATTCCGAGTCCAGCAATGAAGTTACAATCATCACAACAGGTAATGCACAATATATGATATAAACAATACATTTCAAGGGAATCTGTTAGTAAGACCAACCCTCCTATGCTATATACAATCATGGCAAAGAGTGTTGGCACCCTTGAAATTGTTCCCGAAAGTGAAGTATTTTTCTTAGAAAATTATTGCAACTACGCCACATTTTTGGCCCCCTCAATGTGATATTTGGTTGAACACATTTATGAATCAATAACACCTCTCAACTGGAATTTTGGACAACTCATTTTGGAAACTGGCCTCTCATTTGTGAAGGGTGCCTCTCTCCAACAGCAATTTTAAGATCTCTCCACAGGTGTTAAGATCCCAAATCATTGCTGCCAATCCAGAACTCCCAGTGTTTTCTTTTGATCCATTTCTGGATGTTTTTGAAGTATGTTTGGGGTCATTGTTCTGCTGGCAGACCCATGACCTAGGACACAAACCCAGCTTTCTGATACTGGCCACTAAATTGCAACCCAAAATCTTTTTGTAATTTTCAGATTTCATGATGACCATGGTCTAACCTGCAGTCAAGTGACTGTGACATCACGGCAGGTCCTGTACTGCAGTAGAAGACCTCTGCAGACAGCGCGAGGACACCGGGAGCCGGCGGAAGACGGCAGGACGCGGCGGGAGACGGCGGGGGCCTCGGGGATAGGTGAGCATATACTTTTTTTTTTTTTTTTTTTTTTAGCACGGAGGCTACGATTTTATGCCGGAATCGGATACCATTTTGGCATCCGATTCCAGGCATCAGAAGGAAGCCGATGCTGTCAGCATCGGCTCCCTTAAAAATCATAGTCTGAGAGTAGCCTGAGCTGGATTTTCCTTTAACATTAGAATGGTAAATGTCTCTGAGTCAGCAGTGGGGTCCTTCTGGCTCTCCTGCCATAGGATTTAATTTCATTTAGATATAGAAGCGTTTGAACTGACACTGATACACCCTGCTGCTGCAGGATATCTTGAATTTCTTTGAAACATATTGGGGCTGCTTATCTACCCTCTATCCTGTATTGCAATCTCTCCTCAATTTTTCTCTGCTGCCCATGTCCAGAGAGGTTAGCTACACTGCCATGGGATGTAAACTGCTTGATTACGTTGCACACCATGGACAAAGGAACATCAAGGTCTCTGGAAATGGACTTGTAACTTTGAGATTGTTGATATTTTTCAACAATTTTGGCTCTCAAGTACTCAGACAATTATCCTCTTTCTGTTCTCCGTGCGTAGTGTGGCACACACAGACACACCATGGAAAGATTGAGTGAACATCTCACCTTTTTATCTAGTTTTAGTTGTGCTTTTCATATTCGCCACATCTGTTACTTGAAACAATTGAGTTTAAATGAGCATCACATGCATGAAAAAAATTGTTTACCCACAATTTTAGAAAGGTGCCAACAATTTTATCTGGCCCATTTTAAGGGTTTTGTGTGAAATTATGTCCAATTTGAATACTCTCTCTGGGACAAATGCTTCATTTTCTGAAACCATTTCAAGGCTGCCAACACTTAAGGCTGTATATGACTGTATATCTGAGGGTGGAAACACACTGGCGTTTTTTAAATCGGTCCGTTTCTCATCCAGGAGAGTCGGACGAGTGTCATGCAGTTTTTGATCCGTGTGGCATGCATCTGTCCGTGTTGTATGCGATTGTCCGATATTTTCCCACATCACATCCGAGTGGTGTTTGTGTGTAATCCTTGTGTTCTCCGTGTGCAATCCATGAAACTCATGCGATAGTAATGAGAAATTTGTTAGAAAATTGACTGCAATGTGTGGCAATTGGGTTTCAAATGATGAGTGCCAATCAGGCCTCTTTGGAGGCAATTTCACATGGACATATGTGTTGACTGAGATGACCATATATCCCCTGAGTAAGCAGTATACATGTTCATCCGCTTATAGAATAGAGATTAACCTGACCCTAAACACCACAGAGCAGGTGTTATTGCATTGCGTCATTTCCAGACGATATGGGACACCACACACAAATATTCCTGTTCCGAAGAGGCGTTGACAAACGTGGTCCATCAGCTCCTCCTTCATCGTAGCTCTCGTGGCCATTTTCAGAGGCTGTATGCTCAGTTACGCTGTCATCCCAATAAATTCTACGCCTATACCAGGATGCCCATACCCACATTTGACCCTACTCAAAACAATGACTACCCTTCGGTGATATTGCTTATTAGGCCGAGGCATGAGCCATCAGTCCAACGAGTGCATGAGCTATTTGCAATTTTTTGGGGGTCCCCTGAAGGCTCAGACCCGTGCCAAGATCAATATGTCACTGGCCATTAAATTTGTTTGTCGGCGGCGCATCAACAATATACCTTTCATGATGTGGCCTGTGAAAACATTACAGATTGCCTTTTGAGACTCAATTCACTCCATAATCACCCTTAAAAATATTATTGTATCTCTTAAAATAACGCAAGGAAAGCCTGTTTTTTCTTGTTTGCTTTTTTTTACTTAAAATATTTTCACGTAAAACAAAATAAACATCACAACTGGAACATATTTTGCTCATATGTATCCTTTTTTTTAAAGAAGAAAAACAAAGGCCACAGCCAAAATAAGTAATTCGGTACAATAAACAATGCATAGACTCACACACATCACCTTTACATGTTGGTGCAGGTTGGTTGGTCGGTTGGTCTGGGTTGGATCTGGCCAGTTCCCTGGCTACCATGCATATTAAGGATCTCTAGTGACTGGTGTATGTCATCACGAAAGCCCATGTTTGATGGCTGTTTGCCTATTTTGAGGCAATGTGTGTTCCAGGTATCCTGGTGGTGGATGGGTTGAGAAATTTGTGTGGCCTGTCTTGCAGTTTCTGTCATGTGGGTGTCGTTCATGCTGAGTAAATTATATGAAGAGTTTTGCCACTTCTCCTCCAGCAAGTTGAACACCAAATGGGAATAATTTGGTGGCACACATGCATCCAGCACAATTTGTACAGCAGCCCTTGCACACAGCCTTAGTGGCCGTGGTAACTACCACAAATAACTGCTGAGGCTGCATTCAAAGGCTTCCACACCATTATCACTTACTGTCCTCGCAAGGTACTGCAAGACCCCCATGTACAAGGAGCGATGTAGGTTGGAGGAAGATAATTGCCTACGACTCTTTGCCCTACGTGTCACAGGTGAGGAAAGGGGGGGACCTTGGCCTAGGCAAACTGGGTCTGGCACTTTGTCCTTGCTCCACTGGTGGCTGGGGTTCGTCAGCCGACAAAGGTGGCCCTTGGGATGGCTCTTCAGACGACTGTGACTCAGGGACTGCTGCACTTGATGATGCCACAGGATCTTCTTGAGACACTGAAAGGCCCAAGCACTTGTCACCGGAATCGCCAGGTCGTTCTGTGTGGTACTCCAACTCTGAGGCAAAAGGGTTTGTCAAGTTGCTGTCAGTTCTGCAAATCAATGAGTTACAACTTTGACTACACTAGTCTTTCAACACGGGGACATATCATGAACACAGAATTTTAGGCCAAATACATACAGTCCCAGGTCCATCACAGGTGCAAGGAAAGAGAGCCGCTGGAAATAGATATACTGCCACATCATCAGCACATCAGAGTCACTTGGTGGTATATTCTTTAATTCACGCCAGTATTGGTCCAGGAAACTTCTCCATCGCTTAGCTACCATGTCCACTGCAACAAAAAAAATTGATATAAAATTGGCTACAGTACTTGGATTAGACACTGACACCACTATTCCCATTAAACTAGTTTGACAAAATTTATAATATATACATTACCAAGGTTAATCTGGATGTCACGAGAACTGTTCTCATAACAAGGGAACAGTTGCCTGGTGATGTAAGCCCAGGACGCATATTTCTTCCTCCTGTCGGCATATCCTTGGTCTTTGGGGTCCCACAACTCTGCGTTCTCCTGGACCAGAGCGATCATCATCTCAACATCTATGTGGTGCGACATGCTGTGTGGGATCTGTGGAGGCTTGCTTCCAGGAGTTGTGCGACTTCTGCAGCCTGTTGCTTCCTCCTTATCAGCACTTATTACAAGCTTCTGAAGGTTTTAGCTGTGAAAAAAACGCTTCACAATCGGATGGTCCATGTGCGGTCCATGATTTTGTCGGACCCAAAGACTTGTATTGGCGAGTCTCGCACATGAATTGCATACTGTCGCAGCATGTTGCAACTTTTTCCACATCCAGAATCTGGATGTAAAAAAAGCGTCCGACACACGTCACTGTGCTCTCAGGCATTGATTAACATTGGTCCAAGTGCAATGCCAGATTTTCTCGGATTGCACTCATCCGACTTTTACGCCAGTGTGTCCGTACCCTAACAAAGGTTAACTTGACATTTAATGCACCATCTTGACAACTTGTCACTGAGGATAATCTCTCTTAACCCTACGTCAGGTGCACCTCTGCCACTCTCGAGTTCGGGTGCAGTGCGCCTGACAAGCACAGGTTAAAAAACCACCTATCATATCTAATTATCTGAATTTCAGGACTCGAAAAATAATCAGTGATCTTCACAAGGATGGGTTAAAAGAGAGTACACAAAATTAGATGACGAAAAAAACCTTTAATAACCAAAAACACGTTAAAACAAAAAGTAGCAAATTTCTGAACTACCACTAAACAGTTTTCAGTTTTCATGACATAACTATCGCTAAACATTAAAATTAGGAAAAAAAACACTTAATGGTAATGCACTAGATGCTCACTATTCACTCAGATTTAGAGGTTCATGGGCATACCCAGCGTGGGGCAGGGGGGGGCAGCTGCCCCCCCAAGAGAAAGGGGTGAGCGGCACTGAGTGCGCCGACCCCTGTGACTGCTGGGCCGCCCGCTCTCCCTGCGGCTGAGCGGCTGTGCACTGTGCAGGGCCATTGGCTCTCCCATCTAGTGTGCAGGGCCGCTCGCTCCCTAGCGGCTGTGCAGGGCGGCTCGCTCTCCATCCTATTATCTCCTCTCCATCCTTCATTACTGTGCAGATCTCTCCTATTATGTCCTCCATCGCTGTGCAGACCTCTCCTATTATCTCCTCCATCGGCCGTATGCTGCATGATGGCCGCACACAGCAAACTGCTTACAGCTCTCTGGTCTGCTGTACAGACAGTGATCCGGCCGGCCACACTACACATTGTGCAGTGAAGGTCCGCCCCTCCACTGCATCATGTTCAGCAGAGAGCAACAGAGGGCCGAGAGCAGTTGCTGTATGCGGCCATGTGTGATAGGAGGTCACAGTGCACACACTTACTGAAGAGGACATACAGCTGTGTGTGGACAGGAGATAGAAGATGTGCCAGAAGAATCACCAAAAGTAAAAAGAGCCCCAATGTGTGTATGTCTGCAAGTGATTGTAACTTGTGAGTATATATGATTGTATGTGTGTATATGATTGATTGTGAATATATATGATTGTGCATATATGTATATGATGATTGTGAGTATGATTGTGCATATGTGTATGATTGTATATGTCTGTGTATATGACTGTGTATGTGTGTATATAATTGTAAATATCTGCATATGATTGTATATATCTGTGTGTATGATTGTGCATGTGTGTCTATGATTGATTGTGAATATATATGATTGTGCATATATGTATATGATGATTGTGAGTATGATTGTGCATATGTGTATGATTGTATATGTCTGTGTATATGACTGTGTATGTGTGTATATAATTGTAAATGTCTGCATATGATTGTATATATCTGTGTGTATGATTGTGCATGTGTGTCTATGATTGATTGTGAGTATATGTGATTGTGCATGTGTGTCTATGATTGATTGTGAATATATATGATTGTGCATATATGTATATGATGATTGTGAGTATGATTGTGCATATGTGTATGATTGTATATGTCTGTGTATATGACTGTGTATGTGTGTATATAATTGTAAATGTCTGCATATGATTGTATATATCTGTGTGTATGATTGTGCATGTGTGTCTATGATTGATTGTGAGTATATGTGATTGTGCATGTGTGTCTATGATTGATTGTGAGTATATGTGATTGTGCATGTGTGTCTATGATTGATTGTGAGTATATGTGATTGTGCATGTGTGTATATGATTGATTGTGCATGTGTGTTGTATATGATTGATTGTGAGTATATATGATTCTGCATGTGTGTATATGATTGTATATGCCTGTGTATATGACTGATTGTGTATGTGTGTATATGATAGTGCACATGTGTATATCATTGTATATGTCTGTGTATGATTCTGCATGTGTGTATACAATTGTGTATGTCTGTGTATATGATTGTGTCATATACACACATGCATAATCGTATACACAGTCATATGCACACAATCATATACTCATACACACATACCATCGTATTGGGTAATTATATACACACATACACAATAATACACAGTCATATACACACACATACACATACATGCATACATAATCATAAATGCACAATCATATACACAATGATAAATATGCACAATCATATCTACACATACATAGTGATATACACACATATATGATCATAAACACATACACAATCATATACATACAATCACACACATATAGTCATATACACAAATATTCATGGGCGTACCCAGAGTGGGGCAGGGGGGGACAGCCTATATATGATATAGGAGCCCTATGGGGGACTGTTGTATATAATATGAGGACTGTATGGGGTATTGGGGGCTGTATATGAGATGGAACTCCAATATCATATACAGCCTCCCATAAGGCTCCCATATCATATACAGCCCACCCCATAGGGCTCCCGTATCATATACAACCCCCATAGGGCTCTCTTGATGGGAGCTCTATGGAGGGGCTGTATATGATACAGGAGCCCTATGAGGGGCTGAATATGATTTGGGTGCCCTATGACAGGGTTATATATAATATGGGAGCCCTATAAGGGGGCTGTATATGATATGAGAGCTCTATGGGGGCTGTATATGAGATGGGAGCCCTATGGAGGGCTGTATATGAGATGTGAGCCCTATGGGACTATGCTGGGGCTGTATATGAGATGGAACTTCCATCTCATATACAGCCCCCCATAGGGATCACATTTCATATACAGCCCCCTATAGGGCTCCACAGTGGCGTAACAAGTCTGATGGGCCCCAATGCGCAATTTTACATCCTGAACGACCATGGCTTGCCCCCCCTAGTTTTGATCCTGGGTACGCCATGTAGAGGTTACATGATCAGCAGAAGAAACACAGTTAGATAAGCAAGGCGCAGTGAGCCTGAGAAGCCACAAAGGTCAGATCTGCTCTCCAGAATGTCTGCTGTGAGATTAGATTTCATTGACCATGTAATGCAGGAAATAACTGGGAGAGGGGAAATTTTCTAATAATTTGGAGAGGAGAAAGAAACAAAACCAATTGAGCTGTGCCTGTCAGATCATTAATTGATGCCAGATTTGGTGGTGAATCACACTTTTATGTGCTGAGATATCCCAGCTCTATTAGATGTGTAAAGACAACCTTTGCTAGATCTATACATTACCATCTGTTCTTACTGTAAAAGGACTGACTTCATATATATATGGTAACTCTTGTGTGCTAATTTCTATCATGTGTCTATTTAACAGAGCCACCTCCAATTCCTTCGATTACACTAGAACCGTTGTACCCAGTGTATATCACAAGAGAAGAGGTCTCAATCATATGCTCTGTGCCTCATCATCTTGAAGACAATCTGAAATACATCAAGGTTTACAGATCTGGACTAAATATTCACACATGTGAAAGGGAATGTAAATGCACAATAAAAATATCTACTATACATCATAATGGAGATTATTCTTGTGGATACTCGGTTATTAAACATGGAAGAGAACTATCAGCCCATTCACAGAGTGCTCCAGTAATTGTTACAAGTAAGTAAGTCTTGGGTTAGTAAATAAAAAGCACTTATTTGAGCACAAAGTAATGCATCATTATAATTTATTGTGCTGCATAGTGTTTTTAGCACAAGGCAAAAGGAGCACAGAGCAAACACTACATTCATGTATCAGGGGAAAGAAAAAAACAATATATGGAGCTAAGCAATCTCATTAAATGCTTAGATGCCTGATGCTTGGACCATAAGGAGCTAAGCATGGGTGTACTATATGTGACATGAGAGGCATCCAATAACATTACAGATGGCATAAATAACAATCAATACTACTACAAATAATGTTATAAATATTTAATAGTACATTTCAACATATATAATAACCCATTGGGGCCCATAAGTTAAAAATGACATAATATCACTAAAATCATATATTTATTATTGAACTGCAAAATTACAAACAAGAAAACACTATTTAAAAATTAAGGTGAACAGACAATAGGTGGGAGTAGACCTCGGCTAATAAATGCCCTTCTGGTCCCTACCTGGCAGCGGAAGTCAGTGTGGCATCCCACTGGTCAGGCATCACAAGGGGGGTACTGTACCCAAAAATGAGCATGTGGTTATCCCTGTCGCAAGTAGAATGCAGAACACTGTGGAAGGATTTGATCCCAGCGCTCACACACACACCCACCTAGGCAACCGGGGAAGGTCCCAAAAGGTTCGAGAGTTGGAGTTGTAAGGAGAGCGGCGAGGACGCACGGGGAGTCTTCAGGAGTGTTTTCACCGAGGAAAGATGGAGAACAGGAGCTTACCCACGAGAGAAAGGGGGCTTCAAGAGAAGGCTAGAGAGAGAAGTAGCCCAGACAGAGAGGTCCTGATTTGTTCACCCGGAGTGCGCGGGTCTGACAACACGGCCTGGAGTGTTCACCCTCCGACCATACTCGTCCCGGCTCCGAAGACGTTCTCAGGGTGTTCATCCCCTGGAATGTAACACTGCTAGCTGAGCAGGCATTGAGAAAAGAGAGAAAGAACAGGACAAGGGATAGATCCGAGAAGGTACCACCAGAGACTTCCACAGATTCTGCATTCTGCTGCGCCTACCCGTCCAGCCGTCCGGAGAACTGTGAGCTGTATCTTGACCAGTTTTTCAAGTAAAGTACCTGGGAAGAGTGAATTGCCTCCGTGTTTCTGTCCTGCTACTATTGACTTTTTTCGACTGCTTACACCGTCATGGCATCGGTTATCACTGCCCCAAAGGTCCAGCTTCACCTGTAGGAAGCTACTCCACTCTAGCCGCAATACCACCAACCTCCGGAGGACTGTGGCGGCGCAGGTGTCTAGTCACCAGGTACCACAGGTGGCGTCACGAGACTCTTATCCCTTGTAAATATCATTTATTATCATAGGAGGCAGTAAGTTATGAAAACCTTTTAAAGCACATTCACACCACACATTTAGGAGTGAGAGGGATAGTTAGAATAGTAATAGGAAGGTGCAGGGACAGGTAGTGATAGCCTGGGGGGATTTAACTAGGTGACAGGTTCACTTTAATAGTCCTTAATGTTTTATGATTAGCAGTGACTTGATACAGAGTGCACGTGCAGATAAATTGACTTGAATTTGTTTGGCAGTTTATTTTGCCACATTTATCATAGACTGCTTAAGAATGGCCAATAGGTATTGTAGGTATTAAGAATTATTATTTATTTATAGAGTGCTATTGATTCCATGGTGCTGTACATAAGAAGGGGATACAAACGAGTTAAAAATACAATGAACAGACTGGTACAGAGGGGAGAGAGGACCCTGCCCTTGTGGGTTTACATTCTACAGGGCAATGGAGAGAGAGACAGTAGGTTAGTACTATTCCCAGAAAGACCATGGTGCCCTTTCACAGTTCTTCAACGCATTTCTCAGACCAGATCATTAGGAAGCCGATATAGTGTATATTCCATTAGGTCATAATATATGCTGAAGGAGAGAGAGTACGGCATCCTATTATCTGTGCACCTTAATTTTTAAATAGTTTTCTTGTTTCTGATTTTGCAGGTTAATGATAAATATGTGATTATAAATATTCAACAGTGCTTCAAATTAGGCTGCTTTCACACCGGCGTTATTTTAAGGGTGCGTTCACACGGTCCGGAGGAGCTGCGCGTTGGGCGCAGCTCCTCCAGACCTGAGCGAAGCCGCGGGTGGCCGCAGGGAGACTGCAGCCACCCTGTACTCACCGTGTGCGGCAGGTGCAGGGCGGCTTCTCCCTGCAGTCACCCGATGGGAGCCGCTTCCGACTCCGCACCGTGAAATAAACATGCGGAGGAGCGAAATGCTGGCAACCCGCACCGCAGTTCCAAACACGATGCGGGTGGGTTACGCATAGTGAGGATGGGATTTCTTGAAATCCAATCCACTATGCTATTACTGTACTACGCAGCATTTAGGACGCAGCGGCTAGACGCTGCATCCAAAATGCTGCGTACACTGATCATATGCACGCACCCTAAATCCATTTTTTTGCAGCAAAATCCGCATCTAACCAGATACGGTTTTTGCCGTAAGAACGGATGCAGCCGGCCGGTATACCGGATCTCTGCTGGATCCACTCTCTGTTCACAAACCATATTTCTGCCGAATTTAAACAAATGCTGGTGTGAAACCAGCTTTATATAGACCGTGTTCAATAGTATTAATCCCATAATGAATATTCAATAGTGCTATAAATGACATATAAACATTACTACAAGTGACAGAAAAAAATGAACATGCTGATGTGCCGAAACAATTTAAACTGAGTCTGCTAGCACACAGTCAGTATTCAAACCAAGCACAAGCGCTCGGTGCTTTTAATGCACCTTTCCACCTACTCGTTTTCTAAATATCTTCAACTTTCTCTGGCTCTAAAAAGTCAGAGATGTAAAACAAAGAAGCAGAGTTGAAGATGGAGAAAAATTAAGCAGGTGGCAAAGATATGTTTATTTTTTCCACGACAAGGGTGCACCAAGTGCCAATACTTGGTTTGAACAGGACTTTTGTGCTGACAGACTCCCTTTAAAGGGAATCTGTCAGTAGAGTTCAAACCTGTTAAGTAGACATGACCGACACACAGATGTTTGGGTTCGCCAGATCTGGCTGAGCTTAAAAAAAAAAGTTTGGTTCGTGACCAGACTTGACCTAAACTTTGGCCCAGAGCCCAAACCACATATAAGTCTATGGGTAGCCTATCTTTAGCGCTATAACATACTGGCTAAGGGGCTGCAAAAGGAAGCAAAATGAGGATTAAGCAGTTAAATCATTCTTACCAAGTTTCCACACTGCTCTCACACTGTTTCCAGGTCCGCTCATTAACCCTTATGAATATTCCCCTGCTTACCCGGCCCACCCTCTGTGACAGTGTCTGTGACTTGTTGCAGTCAGACTGTGCCCTTACCCTTTGTCCTTTCGATTAGTTGCCCAGCTTCAGAGTAGTGTCTGTGTATCTGGAGTGTAAATATAAATAATTGAAAAAGAAAATGGCATGGGGCCCGCTTTGTGCTTTACATTGGCTGAAAATTAAAATATGGGGGACCCCATGCCATTTTAATTTTAAATTATTTAAATAAATATTTTTTTTTTAAGTGTGCGATCACCCTCAGTTTTGATACCTGGCCAAAATAAAGTGCAAAGCTGGGATCTGGTATTAGCAGCCTGGTGAGGATCATAGTTATTGATCATTAATAATTACTAATTATGTAAGTAAGAAGAAATCAAATGCACAGGAACATTTTTTTTTTAAAAAACCACCCTATTTCTCTTTATTAACCCCAAAACCCCCTGACCCAACGTAATCCAAAGACATGATGTCCCACGATGAACACAACTCTGCTACATCCTGAGGTCACAGTGCCTGGTCACATTAGAAAATGTGACTGATCACTGCAGCCTCCGGAACACGCTGACATAGGCTAGGGTCACATTGCAAACATGAATTGCATTCACCGCATCCGGATCCGGATGCGGTGAATGCAATGCCGGTCCCACACATTTTTTCTCAAAAAAAGAGAATTTTGTTTACGTACCGTAAATTCTTTTTTCTTTAGTCATCAATGGGAGACCCAGACAATGGGGTTTAGGGCTCTGCCCTCCGGAGGTCACACTAGGTACTACAAGTTTGTAGACACCGCCTCCTCCGCTTATAAACCCCCACCGTAGGAGACATCCTCAGTTTAGTCCATAAGCTGCGAGGAGAAATTAAACCACACCCGAAACATCGGGAAGAATGCCGTGCACAGACGGTTCAACAACCCGGTAAACACTGTCTCAACAGAGAACAGAACAAGTGCAAAATATGCAACGGAACAACTGGGTGGGTGCTGGGTCTCCCATTGATGACTAAAGAAAAAGAATTTACGGTACGTAAACAAAATTCTCTTTTTTCTGGTCGTCATAATGGGAGACCCAGACAATGGGGATGTCCTAAAGCAATACCCCAGGGCGGGAAGAGTTCCTCAACAAGACGGATAACACATGGTTCCCTCTAAAGGTGGGCAACCGCCGCCTGGAGAACCCGCCTGCCCAAACTCGCATCCGCAGAGGCATGGGCATGCACCATATAGTGCTTAGAGAAAGTGTGCAGGCTGGACCAAGTGGCCGCCTGACACACCTGTAGAGCAGAAGCTCGATGTCGCAAGGCCCAGGAGGCACCTACAGCTCTCGTAGAGTGTGCCTTCAAACCCACCGGGAGAGGCAAACCAGAAGACCGGTAAGCCTCCTGAATGGGAGCCTTGATCCATCTGGCCAAGGTCGACTTCGAAGCCGCGGACCCCTTACAGCGACCCATCGTGAGGACAAATAAGGAATCCGAACTCCTAAAGGAGGCGGTCCTGGACACATAAATGCGTACAGCTCTCACGAGATCCAAAGTATGGAGGTCGCGCTCAACCTGATGAACGGGAGCGGGGCAAAATGATGGGAGAACAATCTCCTGGTTTAGGTGAAAAGTTGAAACCACCTTCGGCAGAAATTCGGGCCGTGGGCGCAACACCACCTTGTCTTGGTGAACCACCAGAAAAGGAGACTTGCACGAAAGTGCAGCCAATTCTGAGACCCGTCTCAGAGACGTAATCGCCACCAGAAAGACCACCTTCTGGGACAGACGAGAGAGAGAGACTTCTCTCAGTGGCTCAAACGGCGGTTTCTGCAGTGTCGCCAGGACCATGTTGAGGTCCCAAGGGTCCAGAGGTCGCCTGTAAGGCGGAACCACCCGAGACACCCCCTGCAGAAATTGACGTACCTTCGGGAGGAGCGCCAAGCGCCTGTCAAACAGCACTGAAAGTGCTGATACTTGACCTTTCAGAGAGCCAAGGGATAATCCCAACTCCAACCCCGACTGTAGGAAGGCCAACAATGTCGGGATAGACAAAGGCCACGGTGAGCGGCCACCAGAGGCACACCAGGTAAAAAAGATTTTCCACGTTCTGTGGTATATCTTCCTGGAAACAGGTTTCCTTGCCCGATTCATAGTGTCAACCACTGTAGGGGAGAAACCTCTGGATGTTAGCAGCCAGGCCTCAAGAGCCATGCAGTCAATCTGAGGGCCCTGGAATTGAGGTGGAAGAACGGGCCTTGCGCGAGTAGATCTGCGCGTTCTGGAAGAGCCCACCGGTGTCCGCCTGACAGTTGCCACAGGTCCGGGTACCAAGACCTCCTGGGCCAATCTGGAGCCACTAGAATGGCCACTCTGCATTCTGTCCTGATCTTCCACAGGACCCTGGGAATCAGAGCCAGAGGCGGGAACACATACGGTAGATGGAAGCTGGACCAACTCAGGATCAGGGCATCCGCCCCCAGAGACTGGGGATCCCAAGATCTTGCCATGTATTGGGACACCTGATGATTTAGTCGTGAGGCCATCAGATCCACGTCCGGAGTGCCCCATCTGCTGCAGATGTCCCGGAAGACGTCTGGATGTAGGGACCACTCTCCGGCGTCCATCCCCTGTCGGCTCAGATAGTCGGCCTCCCAGTTCTCGACCCCTGGGATGTGAACTGCGGAGATCAGGCAGCCGTTTTCCTCCACCCAGAGTAGAATGCGGTGGACTTCGGCGAGGGCCTGAGCACTTCTGGTCCCTCCCTGATGATTTATGTAGGCGACGGCCGTCGCATTGTCGGACTGTACCCGAATGGGTTGTCCTGACAGGAATTTCTGAAACGCCAGTAGCGCCAGATAGACCGCCTTGATCTCCAGCACGTTGATCTGCAACGCCGACTCCGACTGAGTCCAGAGGCCTTGAGCCCTGTGGTGCAAGAACACCGCACCCCAGCCCTTCAGACTGGCGTCGGTGGTCACCACTAACCATGACGGTTTTAGGAAGGACCGGCCCCGTGACAGGTGATGTGGCTGGAGCCACCACTGTAGAGAGTCCCTGGTTGGTTGTGACAGCGTCACCAGCCGATTCAGCGAGATCGTCCTCTTGTCCCATCTGCGAAGAATCTCCAGCTGGAGAGGACGGAGGCGAAACTGTGCGAACGGCACCGCCTCTATCGCCGCTACCATGCGACCCACCAGTCTCATCAATACCCGTAGGGATGACTGTGGCGACAGGAGGACGTTCTGCACTCCTGATTAGATCGCAAGCTGCTTGGCTTGAGGTAGGGACACCAGGGCCGAGTCCGTGTGGAAGTCCATGCCCAGATATGTCAATGACTGGGTCGGAACCAGGGTCGACTTTTGAATGTTGATAAGCCACCCGAACCGTTCCAGAGACTTCATGGTCACCTCCAGGCTCACCCGACAAAGGTCTTCCGATGGCGCCCTGACCAACAGGTCGTCCAAATAGGGTATGACGGCGTGTCCCTGCGCATGCAGGAGAGCCATCATGGAGGCCATCACCTTTGTGAACACCCGTGGTGCCGAGGCTAGCCCGAATGGCAGTGCCACAAATTGGAAGTGCTCTTCCCCCACTGCGAATCTCAACCAGCGCTGATGAGCTGGTGCAATGGGAACGTGAAGGTAAGCGTCCCTGATATCGATGGACGCTAGGAAGTCTCCCTGTGACACAGCCGCGATCACTGAGCGCAGGGATTCCATGCGGAACTTCCGAACCAACACGTGACGGTTGAACAACTTGAGGTCCAAAACCGGGCGAAAAGAGCCGTCCTTCTTTGGGACAATAAAGAGGTTGGAGTAAAAACCCCTGAACCTCTCTTCCGTGGGCACAGGGACCACCACTCCGTCTCTGCGGAGCCCCTCCAACACCAGGTGAAAAGCCTGAGCCTTTTCTGGAGATGGAACCGACCGATGGAATCGGGGTATTGGTTGTGACGTCAGCTCTATCCTGTAACCTCCGGAGACTACGTCTCGAACCCACTGATCTTGAATGTGAAGAAGCCACTTGTCCTGAAAGCGAGACAGGCGGCCCCCCACCTGTGGGGAGGCAGGATGAGAGAGCGAGTCATGTCGAGGCGGGCTTGGGGGTGGCAGCCGCTGCCCCCGCCGGCTTCTTTTGACGACTCTTGGAACGCCACTGAGTAGCAGGCTTGCCCCCTCGGTCTGAGCGAGTGGACGTCGTTGATGACTGTGAACCGGAGCGAAAGGACCACTGTTTTGGGTTCCTTTTCACGGTGTACCGTGGCTTAGGCTTATTCTGCGGGATCTTAGACTCAGCAGAATCCTTTATCAATTTGTCCAGTTCGGTGCCAAAAAGCCTGTCACCAGCGAACGGAAGATTTTGTAAAATCTTCTTAGATGTGGCATCTGAGTCCCAAAGACGCAGCCACAACAGCCTGCGGATCGCAATTGCATTGGCCGAGGCCACAGCTGAGCGAGCGGCAGTTTCCAAAGATGCCGTCCTGGCATAGTCCGCATAGGCCCTTGCTCTCTCAGTGAGCGCCAGGACCTCTGGACTGGACCTAGCTAGATCAGTGATACCATCCAAACAGATAGTGATCGCTTGTAGGGTCCAGACCGCGGCAAAATTAGGGGCAAACGAATCCCCCACAGCCTCATAGGAAGACTTGGCGAGTTGCTCGACCTGTCTATCAGTAGCATCCTTCAACGAGGAGCTATCAGAGGCAGAAAACAAGGAGCGCGCAGCAATCCTAGTCATGGAAGCATCCACCTTGGGAGACTGCGACCATTCCTGGAGCGCCTCCTGGGGAAAGGGAAAGCGATTGTCCTTAGTTTTACGGACATAACGCCGCCCAGGATGTAACCTGGGAGCTTTAATCACCCTTCCAAAATTAGTGTGGTCCATGAAGGAGCCACTTGGTCTAGCCTCTGGCCGCAGCCATTGATAGACCTCCTTGGGGTGTACAGTCACCTCCTCAGGAGGAGTGACAAGACGCAATGTCTCATTGATGGAGGACACCAGATCCTCCACCCCATCTGGAGGTTCAGACATAGACCCGAGAGTAGAACCCCCATCATCTTCCTCACCATCAGAGGAACGCTCCTCCTCAGAGAGAGTCTGGAGCTCAGGAGAAGCCTCACGGGCTCGCTTAGGGGGTCTTACAGCAGAAGTAAGAGACACCCGGGGGTAACTAGGAGGAGTAGCTGGGTTCTCCAGTCTCCTATGCAGTGCCTCCAGGGTTTGCGACATGGAGGACATCTGGGACAGCAGAGATTCATTGATCTTATTCTGCGTTTCCCATGGCCCTGGGATCACCTGAACCTCAGGGTATAATCCCGGATTTGCAGCCTCAGTAGTAGCAGACCGGGCCTCTGGGCGTCCGCAGTTATTGCAGGACCCCTCCACCAGTGTCCCGTTGCATGTAGTACAGGCAATGGTGACCACCGCCGCCTTAGCAGCATGCTTCCCAACTGAGGACATCTCCACAGTGAGGGGAATATAAGCCAAAGTTCACAAACAAACCGGGAAACCCGGTGGCTTACCGACCGCAGTAAAGCGGTAGGAGGAAGCGGTGTGTGTGTGTGACCTCCGCGAGTTCCGGTCTCCCTTGTAAGTGCAGACACGCGCTGCCGTCAGATCCCAGCCGGGAAGTGAGGGAGAAGATGGCCGCCGACAGTGAAGATGTGGGCGGAGCCTGGAACACGCGGGAAGAACACACAACACGCCCAGCGTGATGTCACCACAAGGGCTGCCTCCTCCTCCTCCAAGCAGCCTCAGTAATGGAGGTGCCGGAGCCCGCAGCGCGGGAAAAGAGTGTGTAACAATACACATACACACTCAGACTGCATGTACACACAAAACACCCGCAGTCTACAGCCTCAGCCCCTGTCAAACACAGGGCGGTCAGCCAGGGAGACCCCAGCACAGGGTCACCGCCAGAACCGCGGACCCGAGGGTAACCGCGCGGTCTGAGTGTCATGACACCAAGTGACAGACACTACCCCCAGGCACACAGGAGACACACCAGGTGCCTCAGTGCCGGTCCGGTCTGTAAGCACCTTTAGGGAGGCCTCGGACGGGGGTACAGCACCAGTCCGGAGTGTAAGCACCATTTAGGGAGGCCTCGGACTGGGCTGGCTCCGTCCGGTCTGTAAGCACCATTTAGGGAGGCCTCGGACGGAGCGGAGCTGTGCAAGGCTCCAGGCTCCCCCTTACCAGAGCCTCCATGGAGGGATGGAAAGGAAGGAGCGCGACAGCGTACCGGGAGAACACAGAAGTGTCCAGGCTAAAAGCCCTCCGGTACCTCCACCAGCGTGTTCCGCAGAGGGTGAGCGGGGAGGCTGTCGAAGGTCCCGAGCGGGACCATTTTACCTTGTCTTCATACGCCATCACGTAAGCTGTGAGAATGCAGTGAAGTGCAAGCAAAGCGTGATCCTCCGAGCACACTAAGTTTAAAACTGAGGATGTCTCCTACGGTGGGGGTTTATAAGCGGAGGAGGCGGTGTCTACAAACTTGTAGTACCTAGTGTGACCTCCGGAGGGCAGAGCCCTAAACCCCATTGTCTGGGTCTCCCATTATGACGACCAGAAAATGTGTGCATAATACCGCACTGCGTTCACCGGATGGCTCAGGATGTGTAATCCTGAGCCATCCGGTAACTGCAGAGTTTGTGGTTCCCGATCGGCAAAGTTAATAAAGATTTAATTTGAGTACCGAAATGACTGTTATAGGTCTGTAGGGGGGCTTAGACCCCCCTACAGACTGGGCGGCCACTTCTATAGTGTGTTCTTCTATAATTTTACCTATGGCACGGGCTGATCTGAGCTCCGTGCATGTGATCCAAATATCCCCCCTCCCCCTATCACTATACTGGGGTGCATAGACCCCTGTATTACAAATAAGCTGTATTGATGTGTAGTATCTGTTAAATATGTACATATGCATTGTAAGTATATACTTACAATCTTTCGTAGGCAGAGTGAAGGAAATCCATGGGCAGGGCTGTGTGCAGCAGCCTCCGCCCGCTCCTTCTTGATGCCCGCCCCCTCTGGGCGTAATCCAGTCTTGTGAGGGCGGGCACGTCGTTAAAGGGGCGTGGCTAACCGCGGCACATAGTTAGCCACGCCCCTTTAACGACGTGCCCGCCCTCACAAGACTGGATTACGGCCAGAGGGGGCGGGCATCAAGAAGGAGCGGGCGGAGGCTGCTGCACACAGCCCCGCCCATGGATTTCCTTCACTCTGCCTACGAAAGATTGTAAGTATATACTTACAATGCATATGTACATATTTAACAGATACTACACATCAATACAGCTTATTTGTAATACAGGGGTCTATGCACCCCAGTATAGTGATAGGGGGAGGGGGGATATTTGGATCACATGCACGGAGCTCAGATCAGCCCGTGCCATAGGTAAAATTATAGAAGAACACACTATAGAAGTGGCCGCCCGGTCTGTAGGGGGTCTAAGCCCCCTACAGACCTATAACAGTCATTTCGGTACTCAAATTAAATCTTTATTAACTTTGCCGATCGGGAACCACAAACTCTGCAGTTACCGGATGGCTCAGGATTACACATCCTGAGCCATCCGGTGAACGCAGTGCGGTCCCGGTAAACGCTGCGAAAACTGCTGCCTGCATGATTTTAAACGCAGGCAGCAGTGCCGGATCCGGCCACCGGATGGCTTGTGAAGCCATCCGGTGTTTTGCATAGGCTTCTATCAGGAGCCTTTCCTGGTCCGGTTTTGAGCTTTTTTAAAGCTCAAAACCGGATCAGGATTTTAAACAAAAAACGCCGATGTGACCCTGGCCATAGCAGCAGCTGTGAGAGTGGTGATGTCAGTGAGTTCACCTCAGGTCACAGCTGTGCAGTTCCCATGGTAACCCAGCTGTGACTACAGGTGAACTCACCTGAGGGTAAATCGGTAAACTGAATGAACTCACCTCATGTGAATTTATTGAACTCAATTACACTAATTAAGCATTAAATTCAATTATTCCAGATTACCAGATTAGGCTATATGCATATACTGAGTATTTGTTTGCAGAAATTTCTGCACCAAAACTGCATTTCCTGGCAGAAACACACACTTGGGTCTACTCAGGCTGAGAATACCAGCCCCCAGCTGTGTGCTTTATCTTGGCTGAGTATCGAAATTCGGGGGATCGTATGCTGGTTATTATTATTATTATTATTGTTATTATTATTAATAATTTAAAATCATTTAAAAATCAGGTCCCACATACTTTGATACGCACACAGCTGGCGGCCTGCCAGCTGAAGTTGTCTTCTTCACCTTAGCTAGCTATCAAAAATACTGGGAACACCATGCCATTTTTTTTTTTTTTCAATTATTTATTTATTTTTAAACTCTGGGGAGTGGGACATTAGTGTGAAGCTGGGCAACCAATCTCAGATGCCAGCACAGAGGGTGGAGCACAGTCTGACTGCAACCAATCACAGACACTGTTACAGAGGGTTGGTGGAAAAAGCAGGGGAATATTCATAAGGTTTAATGAGCGGAATCGGAAGCAGTGTGACATCTGCAACTACTGCTCTTTTCTCATAGTGCTGCCCCCCCCATCAACACCACCAGTATCAGCTGCACCCCTCATACCTACCAACACCACAATAATAGATAGAGACACACTGCCTGTCTGTTAGATAGAAGCTGTAAAGGGGTTAGTACTTTCAGTTCTGTTGCAGAGCTGGGCTTGATTACAACTATGAAAGGAGAACTGTAGATGTATTGGTAATGATGCAAAGCTCAGCTATGCTGTACTGTGTTAATTATAATCATACTCCGCCCACAGTGAGATGAGGTGAGCAGATTGTCAGTCATTACATGTCTCATACAGGTAACATCCTCTTTCATTTATAATAAGCTCTGAAGTCAGATTCTCAGGGAGTTCTATGTCTGGCCCAGACATCTTATTGGGTCATTTATATATTAAGAAAAATAGAAATTTCTCTGGATTAAGATATCAGATTGCAGATATCAAAGTATCATTTTATTACATTTTCTATACATGTAAACAGCTTAGGTGGGTTGATCCTACTGACAGATTCCCTTTAAGTAAATCTCCTCTAGGACATGTTTATACTATATCTGCCTTTTGTACTACAAAATAAAAAGATATAAAAAGATATATGACCACGATGAGAAGCCCCTTAATTGTCAATTGAATGTGTCTAATTGACAGATATGGCCGGGTTCACATCACGGCAGCATCAGGTCCGGGGCTGTCCGATGTGAATCGGACAGCCCTGGACCTGATCTGGACACAGAACCGGAGGGCCAAATATGTCCTCTGGTCCGGTGTCCAGCCGGATTCTTTTTGTAGCAGCCGCAGCTGCTGATAAGTCAAGATCGCGGCTAGCGGGTCGCTAGCCACGGTCACAAACTGTCAGCAGGGGACAGCTCCATGCTCCCGCCCGGCGCTGAGCTTCAGCACTCGGCGTCTGGCTCCCGTGTGACCCGTCGCCATAGACCCCCATGTTACGGGGTGCTGGATCGCACCGGACCGGGAGGTTCCAAGTGTGTCAGATTTTTTTCCCCCCGAACACAAAAATGTTGCATGCAACGTTTTTGTGTCCGGGAGGAAAGTCCGAATACACCCAGATCCTCCCAGACAGATGGAAGCCGGATGGCAGATAGCATACTATGGGGCCGAAATCTGATCTGGGGCTGTCAGGTTCACTCCAGGTATGAAGCCGGCCTATCCCTCAGACACCATTTGTAATTCTGACACCTAATGGTGGGTTTACACGTCCCGATATCGGGGCGATATCGCTATACAACGGCGCGGGAGCGTGCATTTTTTTAGCACTTTTCCCGATATCGCATCGGCGGTTTACACGCTGCGATATCGGGAAACAACGTCCCTACGATGTGTACACCCACCAACCCAGTAACGACCATTTAACATGGGAGTTAATGGGTGAGGTGCGAGTACACATCGTAGTTGGATGTTTACACGCATCGATCCGGCTCCAACAGGCATCCGATATCGGGCGGTTGAATAGCACGCTCATTCGACCCCCGATATCGGATTACCATCGTGCCTGCATCATATTGTACCTTCAAACAGTACGATGCAGGAACGATATCGGGTCCAACTCACGAACCACGTGACTTTTTGTCGGAGTTGGATCGGAGTTGGGCGCCGTTATCGCGGCGTGTAAACCCACCATAAGAAACCTGTTTATGTAAAGGAGGAAACTGTGAGCATTACATGTTCCCTTCCCAAGGAGCCTTCAGCAATCAGCATCCAGTATTTCAAAAATAACCAAGTAATTCAAACACCCAAGAAGATGTCCACATTTGTCGTAATAACTAATTTATCTAAGGAGGATGCAGGAAGTTACACGTGTCAGTACTATTGTAATTGCTCTGGAAGATACATTTCTTCCCATAAAAGTCCACCTATCTCCATCATTGTTCTTGGTACTTACATATCATAAAACAGAATACATCAGAGATTTGTCTGGAAATCATAAGAAATATTAAGAAAAGATTTCATATGGTACTTGTGTTATTTCTATAATGATGATCTTAAGTTTTGCACTTTTTCTCTTAGACATCCCCCAATCACCTGCCGTTGATTTGAACCCTATGTCACCTATCTATATAAGAGGGGAGTCTATCAGCATTACATGTGTGCCACCTAATCATTTTAAGTTTGTTCTCATTCAATATTTCAAAGATGATCAGAAATTTCAAACATCACCAAATACCCTATTATATATATCTACCTTATCCCTGGAAAATACTGGAAATTATTCATGTGACTACATAAGTAACATGCATGAAAGACAAGTATTATCTAAAAGAAGTCGGTCTGTTTCCATCACTGTAGTCGGTATGTATTTTTCTACCATTAGACGGGATTTTTATTCATACAATGTTTGTTTGTGACCAGGAGTGTGGGCATAAGGGTTACAATAAGACTATAAGCGGGCACCACTATGTGCCATGACAATTGTACAGTGACTCAGATCTAAAAAAAATAACATACTTAAATATTGTACATCAAACCTTAGTAGCATGTTGTAACCATATATGACGGAAAAACTTACTGTCAGGGGCGTAATGATCGCAATTGCAGAGATCACAACAGTGACCAGGCCAGGATGGGGTATATACCGTATATACTCGTGTATAAGCCGACCCGTGTATAAGCCGACCCCCCTACTTTTGCCCCCAAAATCTGGGAAAAACTATTGACTCGTGTATAAGCCGAGAGTGGACCCCAGCACAGGTATACAGCCCCCAGCAGTGTGGTATACAGGCCCCCCGATGGTATACAGGCCTCCCCAGTGGTAGTATACAGCCCCCAACAGTGTGGTATACAGCAGCCTCCCCAGTGGTATATACAGGCCCCAGCAGTGTTACAGCAGCCTTCCCAGGGTTATATACAGCAGCAGCAGCCCCAGGGGTATATACAGCAGCAGCAGCCCCAGGGTATATACAGCAGCAGCCCCAGGGTATATACAGCAGCAGCCCCATGGTATATACAGCAACAGCCCCATGGTATATACAGCAGCAGCCCCATGGTATATACAGCAACAGCCCCATGGTATATACAGCAACAGTCCCATGGTATATACAGCAGCAGCCCCATGGTATATACAGCAGCAGCCCCATGGAATATACAGCAGCAGCCCCATGGTATATACAGCAGCAGCCCGAGGTATACAGGCCCTCCCCAGGCTATATACAGCAGCAGCCCGAGGTATACAGGCCCCCCCAGGCTATATACAGCAGCAGCCCGAGGTATACAGGCCCCCCCCAGGTTATATACAGCAGCAGCCCCAGGGTATATACAGCAGCAGCCCCATGGTATATACAGCAGCAGCCCCATGGTATCTACAGCAACAGCCCCATGGTATATACAGCAGCAGCCCCATGGTATATACAGCAACAGCCCCATGGTATATACAGCAACAGCCCCATGGTATATACAGCAGCAGCCCCATGGTATATACAGCAGCAGCCCCATGGTATATACAGCAGCAGCCCGAGGTATAGAGGCCCCCCCAGGCTATATACAGCAGCAGCCCGAGGTATACAGGCCCCCCCAGGCTATATACAGCAGCAGCCCGAGGTATACAGGCCCCCCCAGGCTATATACAGCAGCAGCCCGAGGTATACAGGCCCCCCCAGGCTATATACAGCAGCAGCCCGAGGTATACAGGCCCCCCCAGGCTATATACAGCAGCAGCCCGAGGTATACAGGCCCCCCCAGGCTATATACAGCAGCAGCCCGAGGTATACAGGCCCCCCCAGGCTATATACAGCAGCAGCCCGAGGTATACAGGCCCCCCCAGGCTATATACAGCAGCAGCCCGAGGTATACAGGCCCCCCTCATGCTATATACAGCAGCAGCCCGAGGTATACAGGCCCCCCCAGGCTATATACAGCAGCAGCCCGAGGTATACAGGCCCCCCTCATGCTATATACAGCAGCAGCCCGAGGTATACAGGCCCCCCCAGGGTATATACAGCAGCAGCCCGAGGTATACAGGCCCCCCCCAGGCTCGGGAAACCTGTAAAGGAAGATGATTATACTTATCGCTGTCCGGCTGCCGTCCCCGCTCTGCATCGCGCTCCTCCATCTGCATCGCGCTCCTCCATCTTCCGGGTTCCGACTTCCTGTGTTCTGCGCCGACAATGACGTCATTCTCGGCGCCGACAGGAACCCGGAAGATGGAGGAGCGCGATGCAGATGGAGGAGCGCGATGCAGAGCGGGGACGGCAGCCGGACAGCGATAAGTATAATCATCTTCCTTTAAAGGTTTCCCGAGCCTGGGGGGGGGGCCTGTATACTGATGGGGGGGCCTTTATACCTCTGGGGGGGGGGGCGCCCGTATAGTGACTCGCGTATAAGCCGAGGGGGTAACTTTTCAGCCCAATTTGTGGGCTGAAAAACTCGGCTTATACGCGAGTATATACGGTACATTCTATACCAGGATGGTCCCAGGATGGGAGACGTATATAATAGGATGGGGCTTAGGATGGAGGACATATCGTATATACCAGGAAGGGGGACACATATATCCATCTGCCGGACTGTAGCTTTGTTGTCCCCAATGTCTGCTGCTTGACCTTGTTGGAATGGACTGGCGTCTTTGAAATTTTAAGAATGGAGGCACCATGACACTCACTGTCTCCCTCTGCTAGTAAGATCCAGAATGGAGCTCTTCTTTTCCTCGCTCAACACTTTTCTTTTCAACTCATTTGGCATGGATAAAAGTTATTTATGCATTCAAATTACTTTTGGGCTATTCCTAGCACTTGTTTTGCCATCCATCTTGACCTATTGCAAGAGGATTGTGAAGACCACAGTGGTGTTTTATATACTTTCCCTCTTTAAATAAGACTTGGTACAGGTCATCACCTAATCAGAAGCAGGTGGACTTTGGTTGCAATTCAATTGACACTAGAATGGAAAGGCTGTCAGACAGGTAGAGATGGGGATTTTTAGAAAACTGTGCAGTAGTCTCTTAACTTTTGCAAGAGCTGTATATAACAGGATGGGGGACATATATAATGTGATGGGCTCAGGATGGGGGGGGGGAAGGCATATATATCCAGATAGAAGACATACTGTATATGCCAGAATGATCCTAGGATGGGGCACAGTATATACCAGGATGTTGCCTAGGATGGGGAACATATCTACCAGGAAGGAAGACACGTATACCAGGATGGGAAACATATATATCTGGAAGGGGCCCAGGATGGGGGACACATATACTAGAATGGGGAATGTATGTACCAGGTTGGGGGACATATATACTAGAATTGGCTAAGGATGGGAACATATATATCGGGATGGGCTCAGGATGGGAGACATACTAGTGCATCTCAATAAATTAGAATATCAGCAAAAAGTTACCGTAATTTATTTCACTAATTCAGTACAAAAAGTGAAAACACATGTATTATATAGAATCATTACAAACAGTGATCTATTTCATGTGTTTATTTATGTTAATGTTGATGATTATGGCTTACAGCCAATAAAACCCCAAGTTTTATTTCAGAAAATGAAAGTAGGGAGGATGAAAGGTTAAAATCCGTGCTGCCGTATTCCAGGAGACATCAAAGGTGAATAGAATATTGGTTTATTAGTCAATGTGTTTCAGGGCTCCCAGAAACGCCCTGAAACATGGCAATATTACATTGATTTTTTTATGATATTTTAATTCATTGAGATACACTAGTATATACCATGTTATGGGACATTTACACTAGAATGGGCTCAGGATAGGGACATATACAGTATATCAGGATGGAGACATAAATACCAGGATAGGGGACATATATACCTGGAAGCAGGGCCGGCCCTTGGCATGTGCGAGTCGTGCGGCCGCACAGGGCGCCACGCTCCAGGGGGCGCCGCAGGGAGACAGCTGTCATTGTTATTTGCTGCCCTGCTCCCGCTCCCAGGGGCTTTGCTAGATCTGTGCGGTTGCTAGTAGACAGAGGACGGCATCCGCAGGGGCGCCCGGTGGTAGCGCGGGCTCCCTGCTGATGCCACTCTCTCTACTATAGTCCTGGCCGCTGCCGCCGCGTTTTTCCCCCCCACCCTGCAGTGTGAGCCCACCTGTGGAGCTGCACAGGCCTGTGCTTACAGGACCTGTGATGATGTCAATGAAGGGGGAGGAGTCAGGGATCACATGATCAGCATCTCCGAGTATGCAGGGCAGCTTCCACCAAGCAAAAAGTGAAGAGGTAAAGAAATGAGTTTGTGAAAAGAGGTGAGTTTGTGTGGGATCAAGAGGGATGTATAGTGTGAATGTAGCAGAGCTGCGTGTGTATGAGGTGTAAGGAGTAGAGCCGAGTGTGTACAAGGTGTATGGAGCTGAGTGTGTATGAGGTGTTCGGAGCGGAGCCGAGTGTGTATGAGGTGTATGAAGCGGAGTCGCGTGTGCACGAGGTGAACGGAGCGGAGCCGAGTGTGTATGAGGTGTACGGAGCGGAGCCGAGTGTGTATGAGGTGTACAGAGCGGAGCCGTGTGTGTACGTGGTGTACGGAGCGGAGCCGCGTGTGTACGGAGCAGAGCCGCGTGTGTACGTGGTGTACGGAGCGGAGACGTGTGTACGAGGTGTACAGAGCGGAGCCGAATGTGTACGAGGTGTACGGAGCTGAGCCGAGTGTGTACGAGGTGTACGGAGCAGAGCCGTGTGTGTACGAGGTGTACGGAGCGGAGCCGAGTGTGTACGAGGTGTACGGAGCGGAGCCGAGTGTGTACGAGGTGTACGGAGCTGAGCCGAGTGTGTACGAGGTGTACGGAGCTGAGCCGAGTGTGTACGAGGTGTACGGAGCTGAGCCGAGTGTGTACGAGGTGTACGGAGCTGAGCCGAGTGTGTACGAGGTGTACGGAGCTGAGCCGAGTGTGTACGAGGTGTACGGAGCTGAGCCGAGTGTGTACGAGGTGTACGGAGCTGAGCCGAGTGTGTACGAGGTGTACGGAGCGGAGCCGAGTGTGTACGAGGTGTACGGAGCGGAGCCGAGTGTGTACGAGGTGTACGGAGCGGAGCCGAGTGTGTACGAGGTGTACGGAGCGGAGCCGAGTGTGTACGAGGTGTACGGAGCGGAGCCGAGTGTGTACGAGGTGTACGGAGCGGAGCCGAGTGTGTACGGAGCGGAGCTGAGTGTGTATGAGGTGTACTGAGCAGAGTAACGTGTGTACGGAGCTGAGCCACGTGTACGAGGTGTGCGGAGCCGTGTGTTTCCAGAGTGGAGCCGAGTTTGTACGAGGTGTACCAAGCAGAGCCATGTGTGTACGAGGTGTATGGAGCGGAGCCACGTGTGTACGAGGTGTACGGAGCGGAGCCGTGTGTGTACGGAGCGGAGCTGAGTGTGTATGAGGTGTACTGAGCAGAGTAACGTGTGTACGGAGCTGAGCCACGTGTACGAGGTGTGCGGAGCCGTGTGTTTCCAGAGTGGAGCCGAGTTTGTACGAGGTGTACCAAGCAGAGCCATGTGTGTACGAGGTGTATGGAGCGGAGCCACGTGTGTACGAGGTGTACGGAGCGGAGCCGTGTGTGTACGAGGTGTATGGAGCGGAGCCGAATGTGTATGAGGTGTATGGAGCGGAGCCGAATGTGTACGAGGTGTATGGAGTGGAGCCGAGTGTGTATGAGGTGTATGGAGTGGAGCCGAGTGTGTACGAGGTGTATGGAGCAGAGCCGCGTGTGTACGAAGTGTACGGAGCGGAGCATTATACTATATGGAGGAATGTGGGGGTGTATTGTACTATATGTCATGCTTTAAGTGTGCAATATACTATACGGAGGACTGTGGCGTGCATTAAACTAAATGGAGGACTTTGGGTGTGCATTCTAGATAGAGAACTGTGTGGGTGCATTATTCTATATGGAGAAATGTGGGGGTGCATTATTCTATATGGAGGTCTGTGGGTGTGCAATCTTGTATATAAAAGCCGGAAGGATTTGTGACCTCACATCCGTCACTTTGTCCCAACGTCCGGCAGAGCTATACCCGCTCAGGGTGAGCCAAGATGGCGGCCGTAAGCGGGAGCCGGGACTCATAGAGCCCGCTACGCTTATGGCAGCCCCTAACACATACACACACCACACACACACCACAAGCACAACACACGCACACACAGTCGCCTATACTTACCACCTCTCCTCCGTCTTCTCCACCGCCGACATGTCGCCGCCCCTGGAGAACTGGATCCAATACGGCGTCCGGGAAGTCTCGCGAGACTTCCCGGACGCCATATTGGATCCATGGCTCCAGGGGTGGCGACATACTTTCTCCAAGATGGCATCCGGGAAGTCTCGCGAGAGTTCCTGGACGCCATATTGGATCCAGTCCTGGGTGCAGCGACATGTTGGGACTCAGGAAGACGCAGGCGCCAGGGAAGAAGCAGGGACGGTGGTAAGTATATCGGAGTGTGTGTCCGTCCGCCCCACCGCTGACCACTCTGCCCACCGCTGACCACTCTGCCCTGCGCTGACCACTCTGCCCACACAGCGCCGCTGCGCTGACCACTCTGCCCACACAGCGCCGCTGCGCTGACCACCCTGCCCACACAGCGCCGCTGCGCTCACCACCCTGCCCACACAGCCCCGCTGCACTGACCACCCTGCCCACAAAGCGCCGCTGTGCTGACCACCCTGCCCATACAGCGCCGCTGCGCTGACCACCCTGCCCACACAGCGCCGCTGCACTGACCACCCTGCCCACACAGCGCCGCTGCACTGACCACCCTGCCCACACAGCGCCGCTGCGCTGACCACTCTGCCCACCGCACTCGCTGCTAACCACTGAGCCACCGCGCAGTGCTAACCACTGAGCCACAGCCCAGTGCTAACCACTGAGCCACCGTGCAGTGCTAACCACTGAGCCACCGCGCAGTGCTAACCACTGAGCCACCGCGCACTGCTAACCACTGAGCCACCGCGCACTGCTAACCACTGAGCCACTGCGCACTGCTAACCACTAAGCTGCCTTACAGTGCTCCATCCACCCTCACCCCGCCGCTTTGTCCTCCATCATCCTCCTCCCACCGCTCTGTGCTCCGTCCTCCCCCTGCCTGTACCATTCCATCATCCTCCATCGCTTCCTCCTCCTTCCTTTGTCCGCCTCCTCTCCACCACTCCATCCTCCCCCTGCCTGGGCTGCTCCATCCTCCTCCACCCCACCGCTTCATCCTCTGTCCTCCTCCTGCCGCTCTGTTCTCCCCCTGCCGCTCTGTCCTCCCCCTGCCGCTCTGTCCTCCCCCTGTCGTTCTGTCCTCCCCCTGCCTGTGCCGCTCCATCCTCCCCCACCGCTTCCTCCTCCTTCCTTTGTCCTCTTCACCTCCGCCACTCCATCCCCCGTCCTCCCCCTGCCCGTGCTGCTTCGTCCTCCCCCACCTCGCTGCTTCATCCTACACCCTCCTCCCTCCCGCCACTCTGTGCTTAGTCCTCCCCATGCCGCTTCGTCCTCCCCCTGCCTGTGCCACTCCATCCTCCCCCACCCCACTGCTTCCTCCTCCTTCCTTTTCCTTCCTCACCTCCGCCACTCTATCCTCCGTCCTCCCCCTGCCTATGCTGCTCCGTTCTCTCCCACCCCGCCGCTTCATCCTGTCCTCCACCCCCCCCACCGCTCTGTGCTTCATCCTCCCCCTGCCGCTCCATCCTCCCCCTGCCTGTGCCGCTCCATCCTCCCCCACCGCAACGCTTCCTCCTCCTTCCTTTGTCCTCCTCCCCTCTGCCACTCCATCCTCTGTCCTCCCCCTGCCTGTGCTGCTCCATCTTCCCCCACCCCGCCGCTTCATCCTCCGTCCTCCTCCCCCTGCCGCTCTGTGCTCCATCCTCCCCCTGCCGTTCCTTCCTCCCCCTGCCTGTGCTGCTACATCCTCCCACACCCCGCCGCTACCTCCTCTGTCCTCCATCCTCCTCCCCCTGCTGTTCTGTCCTCCCTCCTCCCCCCTGCCACGCCGTTCTTCACCGGCAGCTCCTTCTTCAAAGTTCATCCCAATTCAGCCCTCACCGCCTTCCCCATGCAATCTCTATTTCTATATTCTAAAATACCCGATGCGTTAGAATCGGGCCACCGAGAGTTCCCGGACGCAATATTGGATCCAGTCCTGGGTGTGGCGACATGTCGGCAGATCAGAGGACTCAGGAAGACGCAGGTGGCAGGGAAGAAGCGGGGACGGTGGTAAATATATCGGAGTGTGTGTCTGTGTGTGTGTGTCCGTCCCCCCCACCGCTGACCACCCTGCCCACGGCACTGCGCTGACCACCCTGCCCACGGCACTGCGCTTTCCACTCTGCCCACGGCGCTGTGCTGACCACTCTGCCCACGGCGCTGTGCTGACCACTCTGCCCACGGCGCTGCGCTGACCACTCTGCCCACGCACTCACTGCTAACCACTGAGCCACCGCACTCACTGCTAACCACTCAGCCACGCGCAGTGCTAACCACTGAGCCACCACCCAGTGCTAACCACTGAGCCACCGCACAGTGCTAACCACTGAGCAACCGTATACTCTGCTACCCACTGAGCCACCTGTATACACACAATTCATTTCATCGCACTCCCCTAACTATTAGTAAATAAACTATATATGGATTCTAGACTACCCGATTCTTTAGAATCGGGCCGCCATCTAGTATACTATATGTAGGACTGTGGTGGTGCATTATTCTATATTGAGGACTATGGGGGTGCATTATATTATATGGAGGTCTATTGGGGTGCATAATATATGGAGGAATTTGGGGGTGCAATATACTATGTGGAATACTATGGTGGGGGTTCTGTCAGGGATCAAATCTTGCTGGAGACTAGTCAGAAAGTCTGTTCCCTGAAGGCTTCTCCCTGCTGACTGCCTTGAGTGACCGGTCTCTCCGTATACACGCAAATGGGGTGAATTCACCAGGGACTAGCCTTTCTTGCTACTCTCCTATCTGTCTCGGTCCCCAGAAGCTTTTGGAGTATGTTCTTATTTGAAATGCTGCATTATTTAAGAGTCAACACCTCTATATACAGCAGAATAAAACAGGATCCACCATTCACAATAGATGATGTCACAGCTCACCTCCTCCTCCTGTACAATGACTGATAACACCTCTATATACAGTAGATAACACAGGATCCACCATTCACAATAGGTGATATCACAGCTCACCTCCTCCTGTACAATGACCGATAACACCTCTATATACAGTAGATAACACAGGATCCACCATTCACAATAGGTGATATCACAGCTCACCTCCTCCTCCTGTACAATGACTGATAACACCTCTATATACAGTAGATAACACAGGATCCACCATTCACAATAGGTGATATCACTGCTGACCTCCTCCTGTACAATGACTGATAACACCTCTATATACAGTAGATAACACAGGATCCACCATTCACAATAGGTGATATCACAGCTCACCTCCTCCTCCTGTACAATGACTGATAACACCTCTATATACAGTAGATAACACAGGATCCACCATTCACAATAGGTGATATCACAGCTCACCTCCTCCTGTACAATGACTGATAACACCTCTATATACAGTAGATAACACAGGATCCACCATTCACAATAGGTGATATCACAGCTCACCTCCTCCTGTACAATGACTGATAACACCTCTGTATACAGTAGATAACACAGGATCCACCATTCACAATAGGTGATATCACTGCTGACCTCCTCCTGTACAATGACTGATAACACCTCTATATACAGTAGATAACACAGGATCCACCATTCACAATAGGTGATATCACAGCTCACCTCCTCCTGTACAATGACTGATAACACCTCTATATACAGTAGATAACACAGGATCCACCATTCACAATAGGTGATATCACAGCTCACCTCCTCCTGTACAATGACTGATAACACCTCTGTATACAGTAGATAACACAGGATCCACCATTCACAATAGGTGATATCACAGCTCACCTCCTCCTGTACAATGACTGAGAACACCTCTATATACAGTAGATAACACAGGATCCACCATTCACAATAGGTGATATCACAGCTCACCTCCTCCTCCTGTACAATGACTGATAACACCTCTATATACAGTAGATAACACAGGATCCACCATTCACAATAGATGATATCACAGCTCACCTCCTCCTGTACAATGACTGATAACTCCTCTATATACAGTAGATAACACAGGATCCACCATTCACAATAGGTGATATCACAGCTCACCTCCTCCTGTACAATGACTGATAACACCTCTATATACAGTAGATAACACAGGATCCACCATTCACAATAGGTGATATCACAGCTCACCTCCTCCTGTACAATGACTGATAACACCTCTGTATACAGTAGATAACACAGGATCCACCATTCACAATAGGTGATATCACAGCTCACCTCCTCCTCCTGTACAATGACTGATAACACCTCTATATACAGTAGATAACACAGGATCCACCATTCACAATAGGTGATATCACAGCTCACCTCCTCCTGTACAATGACTGATAACACCTCTATATACAGTAGATAACACAGGATCCACCATTCACAATAGGTGATATCACAGCTCACCTCCTCCTGTACAATGACTGATAACACCTCTGTATACAGTAGATAACACAGGATCCACCATTCACAATAGGTGATATCACTGCTGACCTCCTCCTGTACAATGACTGATAACACCTCTATATACAGTAGATAACACAGGATCCACCATTCACAATAGGTGATATCACAGCTCACCTCCTCCTGTACAATGACTGATAACACCTCTATATACAGTAGATAACACAGGATCCACCATTCACAATAGGTGATATCACAGCTCACCTCCTCCTGTACAATGACTGATAACACCTCTGTATACAGTAGATAACACAGGATCCACCATTCACAATAGGTGATATCACAGCTCACCTCCTCCTGTACAATGACTGATAACACCTCTATATACAGTAGATAACACAGGATCCACCATTCACAATAGGTGATATCACAGCTCACCTCCTCCTGTACAATGACTGATAACACCTCTGTATACAGTAGATAACACAGGATCCACCATTCACAATAGGTGATATCACAGCTCACCTCCTCCTGTACAATGACTGATAACACCTCTATATACAGTAGATAACACAGGATCCACCATTCACAATAGGTGATATCACAGCTCACCTCCTCCTGTACAATGACTGAGAACACCTCTATATACAGTAGATAACACAGGATCCACCATTCACAATAGGTGATATCACAGCTCACCTCCTCCTCCTGTACAATGACTGATAACACCTCTATATACAGTAGATAACACAGGATCCACCATTCACAATAGATGATATCACAGCTCACCTCCTCCTGTACAATGACTGATAACTCCTCTATATACAGTAGATAACACAGGATCCACCATTCACAATAGGTGATATCACAGCTCACCTCCTCCTGTACAATGACTGATAACACCTCTATATACAGTAGATAACACAGGATCCACCATTCACAATAGGTGATATCACAGCTCACCTCCTCCTGTACAATGACTGATAACACCTCTGTATACAGTAGATAACACAGGATCCACCATTCACAATAGATGATATCACAGCTCACCTCCTCCTGTACAATGACTGATAACTCCTCTATATACAGTAGATAACACAGGATCCACCATTCACAATAGGTGATATCACAGCTCACCTCCTCCTGTACAATGACTGATAACACCTCTATATACAGTAGATAACACAGGATCCACCATTCACAATAGATGATATCACAGCTCACCTCCTCCTGTACAATGACTGATAACTCCTCTATATACAGTAGATAACACAGGATCCACCATTCACAATAGGTGATATCACAGCTCACCTCCTCCTGTACAATGACTGATAACCTCTATATACAGTAGATAACACAGGATCCACCATTCACAATAGGTGATATCACAGCTCACCTCCTCCTCCTGTAAGATGACAGGTAACACCTCTATATATGGGAGGGTTGGTAATTAGAGGTGGGAGAGGATATAGGTCTTCGGTCCCTGATTTTTTCTAAGCCTAGCATAGCAACGCCCCTCCCTGCTCTCCTTGAAGACCATGAATAGATCATGTACAAACATGTATGCTCATGTGTTCTGAGTGGTTCCATGACAATTGTGTACAAGATAATTGTGTACGGACAATTGTGTACAGACAATTGTGTACAGGCCAATTGTGTCCAAGGACAATTGTGTACAAGGACAATTGTGTACAGGGCAATTGTGTACAAGGCAATTGTGTACAAGGCAATTGTGTACGGACAATTGTGTACAAGGCAATTGTGTACGGACAATTGTGTACGGACAATTGTGTACAAGGCAATTGTGTACGGACAATTGTGTACAAGGCAATTGTGTACGGACAATTGTGTACAAGGCAATTGTGTACGGACAATTGTGTACAAGGCAATTGTGTACGGACAATTGTGTACGGACAATTGTGTACAGACAATTGTGTACAAGTGTGTACAAGGCAATTGTGTACGGACAATTGTGTACAAGGCAATTGTGTACGGACAATTGTGTACGGACAATTGTGTACAAGGCAATTGTGTACGGACAATTGTGTACAAGGCAATTGTGTACGGACAATTGTGTACAAGGCAATTGTGTACGGACAATTGTGTACGGACAATTGTGTACAGACAATTGTGTACAAGTGTGTACAAGGCAATTGTGTACGGACAAGTGTGTACAAGGCAATTGTGTACGGACAATTGTGTACAAGGCACAGGTATATCCTGCACAGGACACGTGATGACAGCATCAAAGAATGGCGGTGCAGGCAAGTCAACAAATTCAAGTGTCCCGCACGCATGCACACATCTGGAGCCGCGATTGTTAAACAGCCGACTGAGCACAGTCACTCTGCAGATCCAGTTCAAGCTGAAGCCAGAGCTACAATGGCTGCTCTGAGGCAAGAAGCAATCAGCTCTCAAGCATCTACTAGAAGCATTGTTGGACAGGTTCTTCGAGACAGGTCTGATGACGTGTTGTCTCGAATGCCCAAGCGAAGTGACGTTGAGCGAAATACACGTCGGGTCAGGCAGCGAGCAAACACCATGCTGACTCCTCCTCAAAGCATCAATTTTGCTATCCCCCAGGAATACAGCGACATCATTTTATATGACTCTGCAAGAGATGACCCCCACAGGATTCTTGCCATTGGTAGCAATGAACTGTTGCCTTATTTCGAAAGAGGAGAGACATGGTTTGGCGATGGAACGTTCAAGGTGGTGCCAACCATGTTCTTTCAGCTGTATTCTCTCCATGCAAAAGTCGGCAACTCCTATCCTCCCCTGATCTACTGCCTGCTGCCAAACAAGACTGGTCCAACCTATCGTCGAATGATCACGGCGCTCAAAGGGTTGATGCCAGGTGCAAATCCCCAGAAAATTCTTCTTGACTTTGAGATGGCAGCAATGTCAGCTTTCCAAGATGAGTTTCCAGCTGCAGCGATTTCTGGCTGCTTCTTTCATCTGAGCCAGTCCATTATTCGAAAGGTCAATGAGCTGGGCCTAAAGGCTGAATTTGAGGCTGAGGATGGAGAGTTCAATCTCAAGGTAAAATCTTTGGCCTCCTTGGCGTTTGTCCCACCAGCCGAAGTAAGTGCAAGGTATGACGAACTAGCCCAAATCTTCCCTGATGATGATGCTACCAATCAGCTCCTCTCCTACTTTGAGCATACCTACGTTAGGGGGCCAGGAGTAGGTGGACGCTTTCGAAACGCAAGGTTTACTCCAGAGGTCTGGAATCATTATGCTGACGCTTTGGCCTCTGCCCCCAAGACCACGAATTGCTGCGAGGGGTTTCATAACGCCTTACAAGCACTCTTTCTTTGTGCTCATCCTACCGTGTGGAAACTGTTCAACGGACTCATTAGTGACATGGCAATTCATAGACTTACAGCCCAGAATGCTGAGGTACTGAATGTTGAGCATCCACGAAGCAAGTATGTCCAGCTAGCTGAACGACTGCGTGTGAAAGTGGCTGATTATCACAATCAAGGAGACAAGCTGCGGTATCTATGAGCGATCAGCAACATGCAGGCACGATAGACAAGACCAGCAATATTTGTAGAATAAGAATAGAAGAAGCTTTGAAACTGTTATTCAATAAGCAATCTTACGTTAAAATCAATGATGAATAAAGTATTTCCTTTTTTTGGACGTTTAATTTTTTGTTTTCCCTATACTTGTCTGTAAATAATCGTCCGTACACACTTGTCCGTACACAATTGCGTTGTACACAATTGTCCGTACACAATTGCCTTGTACACACTTGTCCGTACACAATTGCCTTGTACACACTTGTACACAATTGTCTGTACACAATTGTCCGTACACAATTGTCCGTACACAATTGCCTTGAACACACTTGTACACAATTGTCTGTACACAATTGTCCGTACACAATTGTCCGTACACAATTGCCTTGTACACACTTGTACACAATTGTCTGTACACAATTGTCCGTACACAATTGTCCGTACACAATTGCCTTGTACACAATTGTCCGTACACAATTGTCCGTACACAATTGCCTTGTACACAATTGTCCGTACACAATTGCCTTGTACACACTTGTACACAATTGTCTGTACACAATTGTCCGTACACAATTGTCCGTACACAATTGCCTTGTACACAATTGTCCGTACACAATTGTCCGTACACAATTGCCTTGTACACAATTGTCCGTACACAATTGCCTTGTACACACTTGTACACAATTGTCTGTACACAATTGTCCGTACACAATTGTCCGTACACAATTGCCTTGTACACACTTGTACACAATTGTCTGTACACAATTGTCCGTACACAATTGTCCGTACACAATTGCCTTGTACACAATTGTCCGTACACAATTGTCCGTACACAATTGCCTTGTACACAATTGTCCGTACACAATTGCCTTGTACACACTTGTACACAATTGTCTGTACACAATTGTCCGTACACAATTGTCCGTACACAATTGCCTTGTACACAATTGTCCGTACACAATTGCCTTGTACACAATTGTCCGTACACAATTGCCTTGTACACAATTGTCCGTACACAATTGCCTTGTACACAATTGTCCGTACACAATTGTCCGTACACAATTGCCTTGTACACAATTGTCCGTACACAATTGCCTTGTACACAATTGCCTTGTACACAATTGCCCTGTACACAATTGTCCTTGTACACAATTGTCCTTGGACACAATTGGCCTGTACACAATTGTCTGTACACAATTGTCCGTACACAATTATCTTGTACACAATTGTCCTGTCACCGTTCTGGTTCGTTGTACACAATTGCCCTGTACACAATTGTCCTTGTACACAATTGTCCTTGGACACAATTGGCCTGTACACAATTGTCTGTACACAATTGTCCGTACACAATTATCTTGTACACAATTGTCCTGTCACCGTTCTGAGTAAGTAATGGCGTGGGGGCGCCATAAGGCAAATTCGCACAGGGCACCATTCAACATAAGGCCGGCCCTGCCTGGAAGGGGCCCAGGATAAGGCACAATAGTACAGGAAGGGAACATTACAACATAATGAAAGGAGGGAAACACTTATGTTCTAATAGGATTTTTAAAGCTACAAGGGACCATACATGAGACCAACATGCAAGGAGGCTGTGGGAATGGGGGGAGGGATATAGAAATTTTGCACCAGGGCCCATTGGTCTCTAGCTGTGCCACTGGTCATGGGTCAAGATTTGGCTAATGTACTATTGTCGTACTTACTTACATCTATACCTATGTTAGGGGCCTCTCACATCAGCGGTAATTTGAAATCGCGGCAGATGCGGTGAAAAAACCGCATCTGCCGCGATTGCTGCATAGCCGCCGCATAACCGCTGTGCTTGCAGCGCGGTTGCGGTAATCGCCATAGTAAGTATAGGGGGACTTGTGGCAGGTGCGGCAAGTGCGGTTTTGAACTTGCGGCAGGTGCGGCTGCGAAAAAAAACGCGGTCAGCCGCGTTTTTTTTTCGCGGCCGCACCTGCCGCAAGTCCCCCTATACTTACTATGGCGATTACCGCAACCGCGCCGCAAGTACAGCGGTTATGCGGCGGCTATGCGGCAATCACGGCAGATGCGGTTTTTTCACCGCATCTGCCGCGATTTCAAATTACCACTGATGTGAAAGGGCCCTTAGTGAAAATAACTTCTAGAGCCATTCATGAAGCAATAAGAGATCCGGGTTGAAAAGAAACAGAACGCTGCTGTACATAAGTCACTATTTTTTATTTGCATAACTGATCAGCTACTCAACTCCAACAATAATGGTAGAACTTACATATTTGATGTAATATTTTTGATTTTCAGATTTTCCACAGGCTCCCTCCATCATTCTGGATCCAGAGCTTCCCGTTTACATTAAGGGGGAAACTGTGAACATTACATGTTCTTTTCCTGAGGATTCAACAGTCATTTCCATAAAGTTCATCAAAGATGACCTCGAAATCCCCAAATCTGAGGCTCCTCAGACAGTGTCTTCATACATCGTATCGAATTTGTCTCTGGAGAATGCAGGGAACTATAAGTGTCAGTATGAGCTTAATATTTCTGGGAGGCGAATGTCTTCATATACAAGTCCTTCCGTTTCTATCACTGTGGAGGGTATGTATATCTGATCAGCAGTTCATTGAGCATCTTATATGGAGAATCTATAATGCAGCCATATACTATTCTGTCTGCTACTGCCATAGGGTGAGAAATTGAACATGGTGACCCTTCTTTTGTCCTACTGATGTCTTATTTAGTTTTGTGCCCAGAATCACTGGTTATCATAAAGTTCAGTTCTATGCTTTATGTCACTATTTTATAGCACTGTCGTATGGTGTAGTCGTATGTTTTGTTATTGATTCATCCCATACTTTTGTTCGTGCCTTTTCGCTTTTCTTTTCTTTTTTTTTTATATACTAACCTATGCTTTATTTGTGACAAACAAACTTAGTACTGTTAATACACCCCAGTGTTTTCTTCCTTTTGCAGCCACTCATTGCATCTAGATTAGATATCCTTATTGCTGTTGATACCCAAGAATATACAACTATTGACTGATATACTGCACTAAATGATCCTTACATCGTTATTAGGATTAGTGGAGCAGGCTTCAGTAGTGAGGTCATATTTTTTTTGTGATAAACCGTAATATTTTGTATCCTAAATCACCACTCCAGCATTTTTATATTGCACCTTTAATGCAAGTCCCCCTGACCCCTGTCTTATAGTCACCTTCCTGTAGCTTCACCCGCTATCTCCATAGCTCCGTCAGGATCCGGCAAAAGTGACCACCTAGTGTGCTTCAGTGTTCCATGGAGTGCTGCGGAGGTCACTTTTCAATACATCTCTATAGCAGCCACATTCAGGTTTTCATAGAGATGCATTGAGTTCTTGTGAAGTAACTTCTCACTTCAAGACAGTAGGACATTACAGGCACAAGATGGCACTGCGAGCTCCAAGCGGCATCGGTAAGAGATGGAGCCTGCTGAAAGGTGAATATATTACAACTAGTGAACTATGAAAAATGAAGTCACCTTAGCTACTACATATGGTCATGTGTAGAACCGCCCAATAGCCACGTCGAGACATGTCCCCTGCACTAGGTCCTAACCTACCTTCATACCTGTATATTACATCTAAAGGTACCGTCACACGCGGCAATATTCCTAGGCAATTTCACTGGCAATTTGCTGGTTGCAGTGAAATCATGGACACATTGTTCCATTTGTACACGATAACAAAATGTAACAATGAGTCCATGATTTCACTTCAACCAGCAAATTGCCAGTGAAATTGCCTAGCAATATTGCCACATGTGACGGTACCTTAAAGCCTCTCTCTGGATTAAAAAACTGTTAAAATAGGCGAGCAGCAGACCTGATAACAGACAACTTCACCTTATGGCTAGTGTGACGACCATCCGCTATGACGCTGAGCTGCTGGTAAGGCAGCACCCCGAGAAACCCCAAGACCCTTAACCCCTATACAGGGATCTGGAATTACAGTGGAGCCCAAGGGGTAGCTGCCTATTATGAGCAGCAGAGTAGGAAGGTCGCCAGGAAGGGAAAAATCAGACCCCGAAAAATGTAGTCAGGAGTCCGAGTCAAAACCGAGAGAGCAGCTAAGGTACAAAATCGTTAGGCTGTAGCAGAGTCGAAAATCCAGGCAAAGGTCAGAGTCAAAACTCAACACACACTATATCACTGGGGAACCAAGACTATATCTGACGGCCTGCAAAACAGGCTCCAAAGTATTTGAAGGCCGCGGTTACCTCCCATAGGCTGGAGCTTACAGCCTATGGATCTCATCCAGACTGCCCCTAGAACCAGGCCAGATGGTGATGCACAACTGGCACCAACCACCCCACTTCTAACTGAAGAACGAATACTGCGCCTATCAGACACCTCTGCAGGGCCCGCTCCTCTGCAACCAACATCACCCAAAGGAGAAACACAGCGGCGTTCAGCGACAGGGGCAGACGTCGCAGGAGCAGGTCCATATGAGGACAAGGCCCTCCTATCACCGGCACCATCAGCCGAAGGAATCCGGCGCCTCCCAGCGGCCGAGGCAGGAACACCAGCCACCGAGTCCAATGGCGATGTGACAGCTAGTAGGGGATGGTGCTTTATAGAGGGCGTGACCCCCTATTCTGAACAAGGAAAGACTGAGGCACTCATCCTGTGTGTACTGGTGCACGCTGAAACACTATACAATGTACCAAAAAGTCAGCTGCACTCAATGCTAAGTCATGCTATTTGAATCTAGAAATGCATTAAAGCCAGTGAACTATTGAAAATGGAGAAACCTTAGCAAGTGCATATGGCCATGTGTATGACCACTAAGTAGCCACATCGTGTTCTCTGTACTCGGTCCTAACCTACTTTTACTGGGGACACGCCTTGACGAGGCTACTGGGCGATCACACACATGGCCATATGTACTAGCTAAGGTGTCTCCAGTTTTCATTGTTCACTAGTTGTAAAGCAGTTCTAGATTCAAATAGCATAACTTAGTGTTGAGTGCAGCTGACTTTTTGTTACATTGTATAGTGTTTCAGCATGCACCAGTACACACAGGATGAGTGCCAAGTCTTTTCTTTTTAGAATGTGAATAGGTAATTATGGACCATCATACTTTATATGGGTGCTATGGGCCCTTATACTGAGTAGAAAAGGCTACAGGGAATCATATTGTGTAGAGGGAGATATGGTGGTCATCATATTGTGTGTGGAGGAGCCATCATATTGTATATAGGGAACTTTGGACCCATCATATTGTGTGTAAGGACCTTGGATAACATCATAATTTGTATGGTGGACTGTGAGGCCATCATACTGTGCATAGGGGCTGTAGGGCTATCATACTGTGTATAAGGTCATTATATTGTGCATAGAGGACTATGTTCACCATCACACTATGTCTTGGGCACTGTGATGACTATCATACTGTAAATAGGAGGCTGTGGGCTCAGGGTCATCATATTGTTTAGATGAGGCTATAGTCACCTACATACGGTGTTACTGTAGAGAGGAGGCTTAGTATAGAAAGGTGGCAGCACTGTATAGAGCGCAAACAGAATAGAGACGGGAAGACATTGAACATGGGGACAAACTGGAGGGGGTAACATGAGGTGCAGTGTGGAGTAAAGGACAGTCTGTGGGAAAATGGTGGAGAGAGGGGCAGCATTAATTAGGAAAAGTGTGTTGATTATAGATCATAATTAGGGAAGAAGTGGAGGTTATACGTCATAAGGGGAGATGGGGTGTTCACATACTTCATAAGGATGTGTGGATGACATGGTTCACAAGGGCGAACAGTTTTGAGTTTGTACTTCATATGGAAAAATGCTGTGGCGGTTATAGCTCATAAGGAGTGAAGGTGTGTTATAGTTCATGAGTGTGGACATGGCTGGAGGCAATATTTTATAGTAGAGGTCAGTGTTGAGGCTATGTACTGTAGAAGGGACAGCATAGGAGCCTGTAGGAAGCAAAGTCAAAGGTAGTTATTATTCAGTGCCACAATAGGGTCAGATATTTTTATTCAGGAGCATTATAATAACTTATTCTTAAGGCCACAATGTTGGAATATGCTGCAGAAGACAAAAAGAGAAGATTACAGAGAGGAGTTATGAATGTGCAAAATCATAATGGTGTCAGGACCAGATAGAGACAAAAGGGATAAAACTTACTCAAATGCAATGATACCTATGAAGTAGTTGGGTGTAAATATTTATTTGTGATACTGCCTGCAATTAATAAGTACAGTGGTACCTGAATGGTCTGCTGTCTAATGATGGTTAATGAAGACAGCCAGTATCTCCTTACTATTGTATTGGACATACTAGGAGTTAGTGGTTCAGGTACACCAATGTACATTGTGGGGGCTGAACTGACCTTGCAATTGTTCTTTATACTAACCTTGGTCCTTTATTTATGTGATGTTAGTGCTAATGGTGTATTCATGCACTAAGGGTGATTGTAGTGTTGTATTCCTGTACTGATGATAGTTCTGGTAATGCATTCATGTACTTATGGTAGTTCTGTTAATGTATTCATGAGCTGATGGTGATTTTTGTAAATGCATTTATGCACTGATGGTGGTCCAGGTGATGATGGTGTTTTTGGTGACACTGATTTATATGCAGGTTGTGATTTTGGAGCTGTATTCAATCATATGAGATGGTAACTTGCCTTTCTCATACAATGGTATTGCATACAGTTAGGGCCAGAAATATTTGGACAGTGATACAAGTTTTGTTATTTTAGCTGTTTACAAAAACATGTTCAGAAATACAATTATATATATAATATGGGCTGAAAGTGCACACTCCCAGCTGCAATATGAGAGTTTCCACATCCAAATCGGAGAAAGGGTTTAGGAATCATAGCTCTGTAATGCATAGCCTCCTCTTTTTCAAGGGACCAAAAGTAATTGGACAATGGACTCTAAGGGCTGCAATTAACTCTGAAGGCGTCTCCCTCGTTAACCTGTAATCAATAAAGTAGTTAAAAGGTCAGGGGTGGATTCCAGGTGTGTGGTTTTGCATTTGGAAGCTTTTGCTGTGACCAGACAACATGCGGTCAAAGGAACTCTCAATTGAGGTGAAGCAGAACATCCTGAGGCTGAAAAAAAAGAAAAAATCCATCAGAGAGATAGCAGACATGCTTGGAGTAGCAAAATCAACAGTTGGGTACATTCTGAGAAAAAAGGAATTGACTGGTGAGCTTGGGAACTCTAAAAGGCCTGGGCGTCCACGGATGACAACAGTGGTGGATGATCGCCGCATACTTTATTTGGTGAAGAAGAACCCGTTCACAACATCAACTGAAGTCCAGAACACTCTCAGTGAAGTAGGTGTATCTGTCTCTAAGTCAACAGTAAAGAGAAGACTCCATGACAGTAAATACAAAGGGTTCACATCTAGATGCAAACCATTCATCAATTCCAAAAATAGACAGGCCAGAGTTAAATTTGCTGAAAAACACCTCAAGAAGCCAGCTCAGTTCTGGAAAAGTATTCTATGGACAGATGAGACAAAGATCAACCTGTACCAGAATGATGGGAAGAAAAAAGTTTGGAGAAGAAAGGGAACGGCACATGATCCAAGGCACACCACATCCTCTGTAAAACATGGTGGAGGCAACGTGATGGCATGGGCATGCATGGCTTTCAATGGCACTGGGTCACTTGTGTTTATTGATGACATAACAGCAGACAAGAGTAGCCGGATGAATTCTGAAGTGTACCGGGATATACTTTCAGCCCAGATTCAGCCAAATGCTGCAAAGTTGATTGGACGGCGCTTCATAGTACAGATGGACAATGACCCCAAGCATACAGCCAAAGCTACCCAGGAGTTCATGAGTGCAAAAAAGTGGAACATTCTGCAATGGCCAAGTCAATCACCAGATCTTAACCCAATTGAGCATGCATTTCACTTGCTGAAATCCAGACTTAAGACGGAAAGACCCACAAACAAGCAAGACCTGAAGGCTGCGGCTGTAAAGGCCTGGCAAAGCATTAAGAAGGAGGAAACCCAGCGTTTGGTGATGTCCATGGGTTCCAGACTTAAGGCAGTGATTGCCTCCAAAGGATTCGCAACAAAATATTGAAAATAAAAATATTTTGTTTGGGTTATGTTTATTTGTCCAATTACTTTTGACCTCCTAAAATTTGGCGTGTTTGTAAAGTAATGTGTACAATTCCTACATTTTCTATCAGATATTTTTGTTCAACCCTTCAAATTAAACGTTACAATCTGCACTTGAATTCTGTTGTAGAGGTTTCATTTCAAATCCAATGTGGTGGCATGCAGAGCCCAACTTGCGAAAATTGTCACTGTCCAAATATTTCTGGCCCTAACTGTATATAGTATAAGTAATGAGTCAATCACAGGTTCAAGGCCCCTAAGGGGACTAAAGAAGAATTGATAAAAATGAAGCCCAAAAAACAATGATTAAAATGTTTTGTTCATTGCTGATTCCCTGCGGGTAGGGTGCCATTTCTATTTTGCCTCAGACAGCACAAAAGATAAAATCAGCCCTGGTGTGGTGACCATCCATTATCAATTGTTCTACGCCTGTACTGATGCACATAGTGTAGTTCATTGTCTCATTGTACACTGCATACTTTGGAGCTGTAGGCACACCATATGCCACCATATGCTTTTATAAGATTCCTTATCCTGGAGCTATTTTTCCTAGAATCAATGCATTTAAAGCACCACTCCAGCATTTTTTTTTATTATTATTGCACCGCTGGAGTGGTGCTTTAAATATGTCCACCTGTCTTATACTCACCTTCAAGCATCTTCATTTGTATCAAGCCGTGCTCTGGTCAGTCTCTTGTGATTTGTGACCTGCCAGCAGCTCCAGTGTTTCATGGAGGAATCAATATAACTCTATTAGAGCCTTGCTCTGGCCTTGTTCTGGCTCTCAGAGTTGATTTGAAACCTGGTAATGCAACTTTTAAATTCCTGCCAGTCAGACGTTATAGGCACAAGGTGGCGCCGCAGAAACAGAGTGACAACAAAAGACAGCAAAGCCACCAGAAAGTAAGGCTAAGGTCACACTTGCAAAATTCTAAGTTCCCTGCATTGTTTGCAGAAAACTTTACATTTTTTTCTCCCTCTGCAGCCTTCACGCAGGCTGAGTAGTGGAGAACGCAGCCCCTAGCAACCTGCTGTGTTCCCTGGATACCAGCTACACAGCGGGCTGCTGGGAGTGCGATTCGCACCACGCACAGGGGAACGCATCATGACGCATTCCCCTGTGCGTGGTGCGTACATGGTGCAAATCGCATTCCCCGCAGCCCGCTCTGTAGCTGGTATCCAGGGAACACAGCGGGTTGCTAGGGGCTGCGTTCTCCACTACTCAGCCTGCGTGAAGGCTGCAGAGGGAGAAAAAAATGTAAAGTTTTCTGCAAACAACGCAGGGAACTTAGAATTTTGCAAGTGTGACCCTAGCCTAAGTATAAGAATGGAGCAGGAGGTTTACATTTTAAAGTGCCACTGCAGCACTGAAAAACAATGCTGGAATGGTGCTTTAAGGGAAAAATATTTATAATATAAAATGTCTGCTAGACAATCTAATAATTTTTTTCTGTTCATATTGAATCCAAAATGGTTAATCAGCGTGATGTCCACAGCGAGCAACAGAGAATGTTCATTTATTGAGAATTAACAACATCCAGCTTACAACATGAGAATAGGATCAATCTGGTTTCTGGGAGAGAGAGAATCTGCTGCGACCTTCAGCTTCCGGTTCCACACTAGAATGTAAAGCTGGGAGCAGGAGGAGGGACATCCTGTCTCTGAATGAGGACCCCTTTTTTTTTAACTTTGTTGACATCTGAACAATATGCATGCAGACATAAAATCACATCATATTAAACAAACAATAGTTGTTGCAATACATACATGCATTAGCCAACAAAAATGAAAAAAAAACTGCATGACTTTCTATGACAACTGAGGCACATGGAGGAGCAGTAGGGCATTGTATAATGTAGAGGCCTTAGTTTGTAAATAATAATTGGAATATATTATATTATTTCAGATCCACTGATTACTCCTATTCTTAAGAAGGTTCCAGATCTGCAAATTTATATCGTAAGAGAGAGTCTTGTTTTGACATGCCACGGGTTTGTACGTGCAAGTCACAATATATATAAAGATGGCCGGCTACTGCACAATGATTTTTCTCATGTAATTCCAAGTTTACAGCTAACCAACAATGGAAATTATACCTGTACATACAATTTTAATAACAAGGGACGCCACATGGAGTCATCCAGGAGCCAAAGTGTAAACATTTATGTAATTGGTGAGTTTCTCAACATCAATTTTATTAATTATGATCACTTGTGAAATTAGTGTCTTTTTATCACAACTTTAACTTGTGCACTAAGTATTTTTAGGAAAGATTTAGCTTGACATCAATTGTTTGTTGCTGCAAACTTGATTCTTTTAACAGATGTATGTAGTAAGTTTTATTGTCTTTGAAAATGACTTGTATCTAGTACATTATACATTTAGTCTGTTTTTCCAACCTTTACTTTATGTGTGTATTAAAGGGAATCTGTCAGGTCAAAAATCTTTATGTAACTGATATTTTCTAATTGAACTCTTTTCTTATCTGAAACTCTTTCTATTCATGTATTTCTTTTATTTATAATCCCCTCCCCATCCTCTTAAACTGCAAATAATGAGATTCATTCCATCTGTCAATCACAGTGAGTGATCACTTAGTTTTATGCTGCCCACTCCCGAGTAATGAATATTCATGTATGAGTGACATCACTGCAGTGCACTGCCCTCCTCTCGGTCTGTATCCTGTTGTGTGGTCTGTTCTCCATGTGCAAGCACAGTCCAGAGGAGAAAGGAGGGGGGAGGAGGATTGTCTTTACCACTGCACATCTGACATCTTCATTGTGTGTATCTGAGATATATGTGTAGTGTGTGCTGGAGATAGTTTTTTGTGTTTATAAGAACATTTGTGCGTTTGCACAACAGATACACACATTATGGTACCTTTTACACGTCGCCACCAAAAGGCGTGTAATTCAGGAGGTTTCTACCTGTCTTTGGATACCTGTGTTTCAGCCATGCTCAAAAACAAGCAGGCATAATCCCTATGGTAGCGGCGTGTAATTGGGGCACAGGCACGGTATTTGAGTTCCCTGGGGCGTGCCACAGCGTCATGTATACCACGCCCCATGAGCTATCGTTGGTGGGGGTTACTGTGTACCCATTGGCTGTCCCTGCACAGGGCGGCATATTTAACGAGCTGACCAGTCACAATACACATTTGCAATAGCGTCATGTATTAGCCAGCCTCCCTGCGCTGGCTGGCCAATCATGATGTTATTGCATTGTCCAATCACCGTACGAGCGTCGCGTAATACACAACTCTGTCACGCCTATGTAGTTACGGCGCACAATATGTATGCCCATATTCCCTTGTGGTAGCGGCGTGTAAATCAGGGAAGGTGCTCCACAGAAGGTAACCTACGGCACCCATCGGCACTTCTGGGGAACGAAAATACCTTCTGTGGAGCACCTTGTGGCGGCGTGTATTTGCGGCATCAGGCACCGTTAGCAACCGTTGCAAACGCGCGCGTGCGGTGCCTACCTGTTGCTGCCCTCTGTTGCGGCGTGTAAAGGTACCATTACATGTACATAGGTAAAAAAAAGTTCATATAAACACATAGAAATCTCTTACAGACAGCACACACATTGCAGAACAAAACACCTTCTTCCCTTTTATCTCTCCCTCCACCTTCCCCTCCGAAGGAGCCTGCAGAAGCCTGAGAGTTTCAGTGACTGATTTCAGCACAGAGGGGAGGGACAGAATACCAGCTTGAATAGGCGTGGTTATTTAAATAATATTTACATACCCGGACTATTCACTAGTCCAGTCAGTTACTTTTCCTGCTAAAGATAGCTGCCTGCTAGGTTTGAAGATGCTTATAGCAAGAGAACTACAAAGGATAGAGTAATGATTTTTACATATTCTGAAAAGTCTGCCTGAGCACTATTCAAGAGTACTATTAGTATTATACTGAAAAATTACCTGACAGAGTCCCTTTAAATGTGTCAGTCATAGCTATTTTTGTATGAATCTTGGAAGCGGTAAGTATTCCTAGAACTGTGAATAACTTGTCTAAGATGTGATTTTTGTAGTGATAATTTTGCGTTTGTGTGTGCCTGTTACATATCTTCTGTGTGTGTCCTGTACTTTTTAATTTGAGTGTTGTGCTTGCGTGAGATGCCTGATGTGTGTACATGCCTATGTGCACTGTACTTCTATGACATGTCTGATTTTTGCCCTGTACTTTTATGATGTGTGTTGACATATGTGTTGCGTTTGTGTGCAACTAGATGCATTGTAAATGGCCAGTATGTATCACCAAGGTGGTGGTTTTCTGCAATGGAAATGGAGAAGGTCCACTCTGGGACTTGTAGTGTCTCAAGATTTTAAAGAGTTCCTGTCACCTCCCTGCTGCATGGCAATCTAAATGCAGCACTGAATGCAGCATGTCTGCTGCATTCAGGGAAGGGGGTCCCCTAGGTATCTGTGTGCTGTGTACCCCAAGATATAGCCTTAGTAAAACTCACTGTTAGAAACCATGAGGGCATTCCCTGGTGCAGGAGCCAGCTTGATTGATGGGGGCCATTCCCTCCCCCTGCCTCACTGTGCTGCTTCTGCTATGCTAGCTCTGCCCTCCTCCTCTCTGTCACTTATCCTGCCTCACACAGCATGCAAATTATTTGTCCTGATGTCCGCTCCAGATTCCTGCCCTGCTGTCTGAACAAAGCATAAACAGCACAGCAAGAGGTGGCACAGACAGGCAGAGGGAGAGGGAATGGCATCTGTCAATTGAGCTGGCTCCTGCACCAGGGACTGCCCTCATGGCTTTTAACAGTGAGTTTTACTAAGGCTATATCTTGGGGTACATAGACACATGGGGGACCCCTTCCCTGAATAACGCCGACATGCTGCATTCAGTGTTGCATTTAGATTGCCATGCAGCAGGGGGGTGACAGGTCCTCTTTAAGGCATTCAAAGCCAGGTTGATACAAGGGTGTGCCTGACTTGTTACATGCCTCAACCCATGGGTGTTTCTGATAGTTTATTGGAGTCTGTGTGCTTCACATGTGGAGAAAGATCGCAGCCAGGTAGCCATTCTGTGAGAAGCAGTCTCTGAGAGAGGTGCTGTGTGTCCACTGATTGGAATCAGTGTGTGGACACTGCCATACGTCCTGGGAAGGTAAACTGACTTTAATTCCGTGTCTGACTACTGACCAGGCTCAGTGGAACCTGTGTGGGCAATCTAGCAGTTAAACGGACTGTATGTTGTATGTTTATGTTGCTGTAAAGCTGAAGAAAGGCTCATCCTATCTTATGTTCTGGAAATGTGCTTTATGGAGGACCAAAAAAACCATATGAACTTTTAAATGGAGAAGTGTTTTCCTTTCATTACCTTGATTACCTAGCAGAGTGACTTACCCCACCATAGAGTGAATGAACTCTCACAGTGACAAATATAAAATGTGTGCACGGTGCTTGTGTGACATGTCTGATGTGTGTACATAGTTATGTGCACTGTACTTGTACAACATGTCTGATTTGCTGGCTATACTTGGGTGATGTGTTTGATATACCTTCTGTGTTTGTGTCAAATATACAATGTGTGTACTGTGTTTGTGTGACATTTTTATGTGTGCTCTTTACTTGTGTGACATGTCTGACGTGTGTGCAATGCTTGTATGATGTATCTAGTAGTGTTCATACTATGCTTCTGGGACATGTCTTATGTATGCTCTGTACTAGTATGATTTGTCTGATGTGTGCTTTTTGCTTGTGTGACATGTCTCATGTGTACAATGTCATGCCTCAGTTTCAGGACTTGATCTGGTTACCTCTTGTACGTGGTCGGTTTCCTTTCTGGCTAAGCCACAGTCTGGTCAGTCTCTGTCCAACTGCTGATGGTTCTCTTAATCTTTGCTTTACTTGCCTTTCTTTGCTGTTATTCAGGTTTTCGCTTTCCTTTTTTGTCTCCATCCTATAGTAGTTTGGGAGGGGCTACTCATACAAGCCTTGCACCAGTCTTCTTTGCTGGCTATAGTTTTTGGTGGATGTTTGATATGGCGATCCAGGCCTGAAACAAAGGGATTTTGCCTGCTGGGCATTAAGCAGTTGTTTTACCTCTTTGTTTTCTTACTTAGTTTCCAAACACCCTTCCTCTATCCTCAGATAGATTAGTTGGAGGTGTTTCTTGCTTTAATTTTTGCTTTCTCCTTCAATGGCTTTTCATGGAACCATGTCCATGTCCAAGTTGGTGTTTTTAGTTGTGCAGTTAGGGACTTCTGCCTTTACCCGTATTTGAGGTAGGTAAAGTCATAAAAGTATAGCCAGCCCATTAAAGTGTGGTGGGGCATTATTATGGATCCTGTTAATGTCTTGACCGTGCAAATACAGGCTTGTCATGAAAGTGGCTGATATCAAACTCCAGCAGCAAGTACATTCTGCCAATACTAGGGATTTAGTCCTTCTGAATGCCTCATTAGAGCCCATGATAAAGTTTTCGGGAATAGAAGTCTTCAACTTTTTCTGCCTCCTGCAAGTTGTACTTTCACTTTCGTTCTGTATCTATTGGGTGTGAGAGTCAATGAGTGGGCATTGTTTTGTCTTTGCTGTATGGAGATCAGCAGGCCTGAACATTTTTTTTTGCCCAAGAATTCTCCGTCATTTTCCTAAATTGAGGCATTTTTCTCATCTCTTGACCTCATTTATGATGACCCTAACAAACTTGCTGCTGCTGAATCAAAGTTCCACAATTTGATTATTGGAAGTCATAGAGTTGAGGAGTTCTGCTGGCTATTCAGACGTTGGAAAGACGATAAAGACCTCCTGGAACGACTGCTCTGCAGAGTCAGTTCTGTCAGTGACATCCCATTGATTTTGAGATATTTTTTCATAACTCTTTATAATTTATGATAATAGTAAATTTAAATCAATATGTTTTGTGTTTAATTCTAAAACATTCAGAAACTTATCAAAAATTCCCAAAAATTAGCAATTTTCAAACTTTGAGTGATTATCCCTTTAATCCAGATAATTACACCACATAAAATAGTAAATAAATAACCTCCTGTCTGCTTTACATCTTCACTATTTGTAAAATGTTCTTTTATTTTGTTAAGATGTGAGAAGCATTAAAATTGTAGTAGTTATTTTATATATTTTGCAAGGAAATTTACAAAACGTTTTTTTTTTTATGGACCTAATGAGTTTTAAAGTGACTTTGTGAAACTTATGAATTGTAAAAAAAACTAAAAGTGATAACATTTCAAAAACCACACCCCTCAACAGATTCAGAAGTGCTGTTGAGTCATTTTTTAACCCTTCAGCTGCTTTTTGGGAATTAATGCTTTCACCTAATCTGGAAACATTTAAAAGAAACCTGAAGACTCACCTCTTCCGACAAGCCTACAACCTACTGTGAGCCTCAGTCCACCAAACCACTGCACAACCATCTCTACCCTCTCCTAATGTATCATCACCTGTCCCCTCGTAGTTTGTGAGTCCTCGTGGACAGTGTCCTCTCTCCTTCTGTACCTATGTGCCATATGTTTTCCATGTACCTTGTACTTGTCTTTGTATACCCTTTCCATATGTAATGTGCCAAGGAATTAATGGTGCTATGATAATAAATAATAATAATTAATGCAAAGTGGCATGACAGGCCTGTAAGGCTGTGTGCACATGATCTGTATTAGCAGCGTTTTGAATGCAGCGTATTTCCACTACATCCAAAACGCTGAATGCGTTTAACCATACAATCACAGTGGATGGGATTTCTAGAAATCCCATGCCCACTGTCCTTCTTTTGTACACAACGTTATCTCACCTGCGGTGCTGGTTCCTGCACTGCCGCATCTCTGCAGCATGTTAATTTATTGCTGCTGAGTCGGATGCGATCTCAGTGGGGGTGAATAGGGAAAAGCTGCCTGCCCCGAATGCATATCGTGGGCACAGGGTGAATGCATTCACTCGCAGAGATCGCCGGCTTCCCGCAAGTCCGGAGACCATGCGTCCAGGACAGGTGCTTGCCAAATGAAGATTTCAATTTATCCATAGAGTAAATCAGCAACACTCCACATCCATAAAAAGGAACTTCTTTATTGTAGACAAGGGTTAAAATCCATAGGGAGGAAGTAGGGCAGACAAGCGGGCAATGGCCGTTTTGCATGAAATGCTTTTACTGCTCCCACATACAGAGTGATGGCCAGTGGCTTCATTAAGTAGCATACAACCCTGTCACCATAATCTCAATTACCTTACACCTGTGAAATATATCAGAGGTACTTTCATATAAACAATAGCCTGGCTCATAATTCAATACTCATAATACAAAAAAAAATATTCATGTACAAAAAAGCTGAGCAAACAAAAATATATACCGTATATTTTGTTTTATAAGACGCTCAGGATTGGTGAACTTTCTGTGGAAGAACTGGAGACATGCGCCGAATAAACCACTATGTATTTTATTATACCATTGCTGTCTCTGGATCTACATCATTTGACAGCAGCGCAGGTTTAAATCCACCAGTCTCTCCTGGTTCCTATATCTTCAACTTGACATTATACTTGTGGATCCTGCGGCAACTGTTTGCATGCTTTTATATTGGTGATATGAACACAACTATAGTAGGGGAGGGACTGGCTCCTTGCTTCTTTCCCTGTGTTTGTTATGTAAAATCCTATTGCACTTCCTTATCTGACAGGATTATAGGATGCACCCCAAACTTAGGAGGAAAAAGATAATTTTTAAAGTTAAAATTGAGGTCCATCTAATAATCCAACGCTTACTGGGGGGAGGCATGGCGGCAATGGAGTGAGGTCACAGGAGGCAGGTATGCTGCAGCAACACTGAGGTGATGCTGCGGACACAGAATAAGGGGTAGTCATAGCAGAGAAGTTCGGGCAGCATTGATCTACCAGGGATGATGCAAAAGACGTAAGGAAAATGGCTGTAGATGTGGCGTGTGCGCAATTTAAAATCTCGGCTCTCGGAGACGTTCATGGGTATTCTAAGTGTTTGAGAAAATGCAGGAGCATTTTCTACAGACTACCTTCAAAGATGAGCAAGTTAAAATATCGGCTCTCCGAGACGTTCATGGGTATTCTAAGTGGTAGAGAAAAGCAGGAGCATTTTCTACAGACTACCCTTAAAGTTGAGCAAGTTCTTAGTTCAAATGCATCGGAGCACAAAGTCACTTTGTTGGCTGAAAAGGAGATATACCTTTTTGGACCGTAAATTCTCTCCAGGCATATGTTGACTGCAACAGGGTCCCTTGGAGTCTCAGATCAACTCAGTCCTTCACGACCAAGGGCATATATTATTATTATAATTATTAAATATTTATATAGCACCATTAGGTTCCATGGCGCTTTACATGTGTGAGGGTAGACGAGGACAAGAACATAAAATGACAACACTTGAATCATACAGGTACAGTAGGGCAGAGGAACCTGTCCACGAGGGCTCAGTCTGTAGGGGATGGGTGGGAGGGAGGAGGGACTCGGAGAGTGAGTGGAAGTCAATGAGTTTAAGGTTTCTGCAGGGATGGTGGAGTTTCTGGAGAGGGGGGAGCATGGTTGGGGGGAGAAGGGAGGAGAAAGTCAGCAGGTTGTGGTCAGAAAGTGGGTGGGATGAGTTTGCGAGGTCGGTGAGGGAACAGAAGTGGGTGAAGATGAGGTCTAGTGTGTGGCCATCATTTGTGTGTGGCGGAGGAGGTCCATTGGGAAAGGCTGAAGGAGGAGGTTAGAGATGGGAATCTAGAGGCAGCGGTGTGGGCGGTGTCGATGTGGATGTAAAAGTCACCCATGATGATGGTGGGGGTGTCAGAGGAGAGGAGGTGGAGAAGCCAGGTTGTGAAGTGATTGAAGAAGATGAAGATCCTGGGGGGGCGGTAGACGACCGCCAGTTAGAGGTTGCAGGGGGAGAAGATACGCACGGAGTGCGCCTCAAAGGAGGGGGGGGGCAGAGGGGGGTGGCGTAATAGAGGTGAAGGAGCAGCTGTTGGCCAGGAATAGGCCAACACCTCCACCGTGGGTGCTGCTGGGGCGGGGGGTGTGGGAGAGAGTGAGTCCGCCGTAGGAGAGGGTGGCCGGGGAGGTTGTGTCGGAGGGGGTGAGCCATGTTTTGGTGATGCCAAGGAAAGAGAGTTTGTTGGAGATGAAGAGATCGTAGATGAATGAGAGTTTATTGAGTACCGAGCGGGCATTCCAGAGTGCACTGGATAGGGGGATTGAGGGAGCACCAGCTTGGGGAATGGGTGTAAGGTTTCAGGTGTTGCGGGTGTTAATGGTGGGGAGTGGGTGTGGGCGGAAGATGACTGTGGGGATGTGGTGGGGGGACCAGGATTGGGGGAGATGTCGCGAGTAAGTAGGAGGGAGAGGGTTAGGAGGTGGGGGCAGGAGAGCTTACGTGGTGGGCGGGCATGTTTGGAGACAAAGGATTGGGTGTGGAGGAAACGTTCAGAGGAATGGGTGAGATGGCTGGGTAGGATGGAGGGAGAGAGTGATATTGTGTTGTCAGGAGGAGGGATGGGGGGATAGTAGGAAGTGGAGTAGGATGGGAGTGAAAGTGGAGAGAAGGGGAAACATTGCATAGAGATGTAGGATTCAGTGGGGATGACAGGTGAAGCAGGGGGATGAGGTGCAGTTGGGGATCAGACATAGTGGGGCAACAGCTGCTGCAGGGAGTAGCAGCGATGTCAGCGAGGCTGAGGTGCAGCCAGGCGATAAGATGGAGAATCAGGAGTGACAGGGGGACCGGTGCAGCAGGAAGGGGGAATGAGATGGAGGCAGGGGTCAGGAGCGACAGGAGGACAGGTGCAACCGGAAGGGGGATGAGATTGAGGCAGGGGTCAGGAGTGACAAGGGAATAGCATGAGATCGAGGCAGGGGACAGGTGCAGTAGGGAGGGTATGCAAAGTGGGTCAAGACCAAACAAGTCAGGCAATTGCAAAGCATGGGATGCTGCAGGAGGACGGATGCAGTTTGGGTGTCCGATGCAGGGAAGTTGCACAGAGTCTAACAGATGCACAGTGCGTGGGAGTGGGGTACAGCCAAGGGTGCGATGGTACAGTCGGGGGTGAGATGGTACAGCCGGGGATGAGATGGTACAGCCAGGGGTGAGATGAAGCAGCCGGGGATGAGATGATGCAGCCGGGGACAAGATGATGATGAGAGATGATATATCAACTGGACCGATCAGATCAGTGATTTGATTGGCACTGTTAAACCTTTAGATCGTACTGTCAATCACTGGGGCCTCGATGGTTGCCATGACCCCGGATACTGTCATTATTATTATTTTTTATTATATGTTTATATAGCACCATTCATTCCATGGTGCTGTAAATGAGAAGGGGTTACATACAAAATTATATAATGACTCACTTCCTCCCAGTGATGCCCCAATGGCATCAATGGCAGAATATGGTCATTTGTGCTGTGCTGACTATTGGTGAAAGGCTCAGACTCTGCTAGGAGTGTGAGCCGAATGTTATTATACTGTGATCAGATCCTGTGATCGGATCACAGGTGCAGAGAGGAGACGGAGTGATTCATCTCCCTAAATACTCCATTGCTGGCCTCGGCATATTTCGCACTGCAGTTGCATGTCTGTCAGGGTACCGTTACACGTCGCAACATTGCATGCAATTTCACTGGCAACTTACTGGTTGTAGTGAAATCATGGACACATTGTTCTATTTTGTTGCTGTGTACAAATGTAACAATGTGTCCATGATTTCACTGCAACCAGTAAGTTGCAAGTGAAATTGCATGCAATACATGTAAAGGTACCCTCAAGTGCATTCGAGTGTGGTTTGATGTTTCATTTGCACCCATAGTCTTGTATGGGTGTGAGTGATCTGTGACTTGCAGATAATTTCAGCATCTAAAGGTACCGTTACACACACACTTACTGGTTGCAGTGAAATCATGGACACATTGTTCCATTTTCTTGCCGTGTACAAATGTAACAATGTGTCCATGATTTCAACACAAACAAGCAAGTTGCAAACAATATATCTGTGTGTGTAATGGTACTTTAAGTTGTCTGATTGTTTAACATTGGCATGGGTGCAATGCAAGATTTCCTTGCATTGCACTAATGCGAGTCACATGCCAGTCTGATTCTAGCCTTATGCTTTATATTTTGTCTGTGCAATGACATGAAAGATATATTGTCAATGTAGTATTTTACCAATAATAATACATTCTTAGAAGACTAAATAAATGATTTCACTATCCATACCCCTATTGGCTAGGTAACGGATACCTGGAGACATAAACTAGTTAAACATAAAGGAAAGAAATATACTGCAGCATTTATTTGCATTATGTTCTTTATATGTCTTGAGCATAGTATTCATATAATTGGTGTGAAAAATTAGAAGACATTTTGTGATTTCTTTCCATTTACCGTAGATCCATTACCAGCTCCAAAACTAACTTTGGGAGGCCCCATAGAAAAATCAGAGGATGGGTTCAAGGTTGTATTAAACTGTTCTGCACCGGATGATGATGTGCTCAGAACCTTTTACTATTTCAACACAGCTGAAAAAAATGATGTGACCAATATAACCGCTTTCTCAGCCTCTCTTGAGTTGATACTGGGACCTATCAGCCAACTTTCCTATAACTGTGAATACGAAGAGGAACTGAGAGGTAGAAAAATCAGGTCTGGAAGGAGTGAAATACTTTCTGAACAGCTCACAGGTGTGTTTATTACTTGTTACCGTATTTAAAAAGTGTGAAGTGGTCTTATCCTGGTCTCATTTGCCAGTGGGAAGCAATCATCGGACCTCTACTAGTTCTACTCATATTGCCTGTTACTTAGTTAGTATTATCTTTTTTTTATAGTAATAGCATTTTCACCTTCTTTCTGGATGTGTAATAAATGATTACAATAATTGCGACCTAATGTAACTTGAAAATTGACACCACCACTGACTATAACGGGGTTGATTCATTAAGATGCAACTGACAATAGTAATCGTGGACTCTCTGGAGTACGATGAGTCTAATTCATTAATAGTCACAAGCCACTTAACAAATTAGTCAACAAAAAAGTATTCCATGTACAATTCTGGAGTAAGTTATGTCTCTAAAGCAATATAACTTTTCATGATTTTTGCAGCCAGGCAAAGCCACGCCTTGTTTCGCCAATGCTTTTCCCATAACTCACAAGCAGAATGCCCATTGTCTTGGGGTTATAGTTCACTCAGATCATTCCTTCATTCCCTATATCACTCACTCATGTCACCTTCACCTCACAAATAGCTCTAGAATTCAACATTTTCTTTCCTCTTCTTCCTATCTCTTAGGGTACCTTTACACACGGCTACATTTGTAGCTTGTCACCAGGTAACTTACTGGTTGCAGTGAAATCATGGATACATGGTTCCATTTGTACACAGCAACAAGATAGAACCATGTATCCATGATTTCACTGCAACCAGTAAGTTACCTGGTGACAAGCTACAAATGTAGCCGTGTGTAAAGGTACCCTTAGGGTACCTTTACACGCCGCTACGGCAGGATGGATGCATCCCGCTACTTCACGTGCACGAGCACGCTCAAACGGTTACAAACGCTCAACGCATCACCTTTACACGCCGCCATAAGGTGCGCTACGCTACGTGACATCTATAGCTAGATACATCGCCGGGTGTCTCAAGTAGCCATCTGTAGCTCATTTACACACCGCTATAACCAGCTACTATGGGCGTACCTGGTGCAGCAGGGACAGCACATAGGCGTGCCACAATTGTGGTTTACGAGCCGTCCGTACGCTGATAGGACAAAGCAATAACATCCTGATTGGGCAGGCAACGCAGGAGGCTGAGTAATACAGCACGCTCAAGCGATTGTGTAGTGTGACTCGTCAGCTCCTTAAATATGCCTCCCTATGCAGCGACTACCAATCGTCATGCAGCAGCTTCCACCAATGATCGCACATGGGGCGCGGTAACACGGAGCCAGGGTCACGCCTTAGCTACATTGCAGCTACATCGCAGGGTGTCCAGAGTTCCCTTCCGTAACGTCTTTATACGCCGATGCATCTTGCTACCATCGGCTTTGTAGCTCTCTGTTTTCGAGCAGAGGTCGTAAACAGATGTATCTGTTGCCGGCTGTATCGTCACGTCTTCAGACGCCGCTACGACGGGCTATATTGGCGCTACAAGCTACATTTGTAGCCTGTAGCGGGATGCATCCATCCTGCCGTAGCGGCGTGTAAAGGTACCCTTACTCTTCAAAAACTATTACTGTTGCTCTGATTTATTTCTGTGTGAACTACTGCAACCCACTGCTAATCAGTCTCATTCTTACTAAACACTCCTCTCTCCAATATATCATGAATGCAGTAGCCAGGGGTCAAATTACCAGGAGAATACATCATGGGTACAGGGAGTAAACAAGAGTAGACAGGTAGTAGTCTGCGGTTAGATAGGAATACTCAGAACAAGCAGAGCCCTGGGATACAGACCAACAGCACAACTCAAACAGTATGCTACAGCTGGTAGAGTTCTGGCAGACACTGTTGAGCTAAGTAGCTGGGCTATCATTAGGAACATGGCATACTTAAACAAACCATTACCTCCCAGAACCAGATTGGAAAACTGTGCATTCATTCAACAGAAGATAGCTCAGCATATACCTGATTAGATGATTGAGCACTTACCAAACTGACAACTCAGCATACTCTGATTACATAGACACAGCAGACGTCACTCATTGCATCCTAGACACAAAAGAATTATGACAGTACTCCCCCTTGTAGGGGGGCTACCAGACCCCCTGGTTTCCCAGGAAACCTTCAATGGATGACCCTGACCAGACAATCAGCCCTCACAGAACAAGCCAGAACCTAGGATCTTTCCTTGGGTCCGAATCCCTTCCAATGAACTACATATTGAAGGGAATGACAACACCTGTGTCACATCGCCATTGGACTCGGTGGCCGGTGTTCCTGCCTCGGCCGCTGGGAGGAGCCGGATTCCTTCGGCTGGTGGCACCGGTGACAGGAGGGCCTTGTCCTCATATGGAACTGCTCCCGCGACGTCTGCCTCTGTCGCTGAGCGCCGCTGTGTTTCCCCTCTGGGTGGTGTTGGTCGCAGAGGAGCGGGCCCTGCAGAGGTGTCCGTTAGGCGCAGCCTGCGTTCTCCTGTCAGAGGTGGCGTGGGTGGAGCCAGTCGTGCATCTCCATCTGGCCTGGATCTAGGGGCGGTCCGGATGAGGTCATCGGGCAGTGAGCTCCAGCCTATGGGAGGTAACCGCGCCCTTCAAATACATTGGAGCCTGTCTTGCAGGCCGCCAGATATAGTTTTGGTTCCCCAGTGATATAGTGTATGTTTAGTTTTGTCTCTGACCTTGGCCTGGATTTCTGACTCTGCTTCTTCCTGTCGATTTTGTACCTCAGCTGCCCTCTTGGTTTTGCCCTTGACCCTTGCCTGGATTCTCGACTCTGCTACTGCCTGATGATTTTGTACCTTCGCTGCCCTCTCGGTTTTGACTCGGACTTCTGACTTTGTTTTTCGGGTCTTGATTTTTTCCCCTGGCGACCTTCCCTGCTCTGTTGCTCATAATAGGCAGCTACCCCCTGGGCTCCGCTATAATTCCAGATCCCTGTATAGGGGTTAAGGGTCTCGGGGTTTCTCGGGGTGCTGCCTTACCAGCAGCTCAGCTTCACAGCGGATGGTTGTCACAACCTGATAATCATTGGAAATAAGCCATTTTCTCTAATAAAATACATGTATGCTCTGTTAAACAATGTGTGCATTTTTATAGGGCATCTGGGAGGACAGCTGCCAGATGAATAAACCTCTAGCCAAACTCTATATAAGGTGTATGACCATCTTTATCAGAGACAAAACTATAAAATAACCAACGGAAATATACCACAAATTTTAGTTTGACCCATTGATTTCCATAATGTACAAAAAGTACAAAAAGTCCCCACTGATGGCTTAGACATAACCTATTGTCCATATTAAAGGGAACCAACCAGCAGGATTTAGGCCTATAAAGTGAAGCCAGTTTCTTACAGGCACTGGGATGCTAAATGCAATCATACCTTTACTTTAATGATTACATGTATGATAACAGAGAAAACTGTTATCAAACATCAGGAAACAAATGCAGCAGAGGAATGGAGTGTGCAGCACATTAGCAAAAGAGCTGAGGTTATTTTTATTACTCCCCAGTTTGTTATAAATGGTACTTGACACACTGCAACATCGCTAGCGATATTGCTGAAACATCACAGGTTTTGTGACGTAACAGCGACCTCTCCAGCGATGTCAGTATGTGTGACACGCATCAGTGACCTAGCCCCTGCTGTGAGGTCGCTGATCGCTACAAATCGTTCAGGACCATTTTTTGGTCCTTAGTTTCCTGCTAGTCCGCACGCATCGGCGTGTGTGACAGTGAAAGACCAACTATCAGCGATCTACCAGCCAATGCCCAGCGCCACACATTAGATGCTGGGCACTGGTAACCATAGTAAATATCGGGTAGCTAAGCAGCGCGCTCTGCTTACTTACCCGCTGTTTACCCTGGATACCAGCGTCCTCCCGCTTAGCCCAGCCTGTAAGCGGGAGGATGCTGGTAACAAGGGTAAACAATGGGTAACTAAGCAGAGCGCACTGCCTAGCAACCCCATATTTACCCTTGTTACCAGCGATCTCGCTGCTGACTGGTCGCTGGTGAGTCTGACTGTTTGCCAGCTCACCAGCGACTGCATAGAGACCCGGCCAAGTCGGATCGCTGGAAAGTCTCAGCGTGTAAAGGGGCCCTAAGCCAAACCTTCTCCCCTCCCTCAATCCCTCCCATCTCACTCCCTCCCTGTCACTCTGAAAGGCAAGTCCTGTGGACCCCAACTCATCACTTCTCCTTCCCCCCTCCCTCCATCTCCTCCATCACCTGCTCCTGCTGGGAGTTGAGGTGTCTCTGGATCTACAGACTTAGTGATGGAGCATGCTGGGGGTTGTAGTGTCTCTGGATCTTCAGTTCCTGAGCCAGACAGTGACACTACAACTCCCAGCATGCTACATGGACAGATCCCCACTATTGTCATCTGTAGTCTGTGATGACAATAGTGGGGTTCTTTCCCAGTCTGTGAGAAGAGACAAATTAGGACATGTAGAGACTGGAGGGGACGGGGCCGTCTACTGCTTGTAATTATCACAAGCAGGGAGACGGCAGAGAGGGAGGATAAATAGTTTGGCTTAGAGAAAACAGGGCAGTAATACAAAGAATCCTAGCCCCTCTTATGCTAATGTGCTGCACACTCCATCCCCAGCTGCACACTTTCGAAGGACTTCTATAACATTTATCTCAGCAATCATACATGTAATCATTGAAGTAAAGGTATGATTGCACTCAGTATCCCAGTGCCTGTATGGTACTGACTTCACTTTATAGCCCTAAAACTTGCTGATTTAAAGATGCAAATTCCCTCTTCAGAGAGCAAGAGGAATTGAACTCTAGTGCCACCTATTGTAAAGTAGCACAGGTTTTAAGCCTATTCACCCAGGTTTGCTAAGCATGTCTCTGTCCACAAAGAGAAATGTTATCCCTTGGATCCCAACCTATTAATGAAAAAGAAGTAACATACTTTATTGTGCTGGGTTAAATTAAATTATGGGCCGCATTTTTACAAGTAATTTAACAAAGTTTGTAATGTACTTGAGTTTTTATATATTGTGTATTTCAGAAGCCTCTCTGATGTCTCCTCCAGTGATTGCTGGCATTATCGGAGTCATATCACTTCTTCTTTGTTTTACACTAGCACTCTGGTTCTATAAGAAAAGTAAAAAATGTGAGTATGTTAACCTATTACTTGCCAAATTAGCAATTTTCCTTTTCGAAAATTGGTGTATGAAAGCTCTCTGGGTGGAAGAATATTCAATTAAAAATGACAATGACATGATTTCCTGTTTTGAAAACATTCATTTTACAAACACAACACAAAAAATTGGACCTAATTATAAAATCTTACTTGGTAGAAGCAAAAGATTAGGCGTCCCAAAAAAAGGACATTGGTAGATAATGGGTTAAGAACACTAAAGATATTCTGTGTCTTTGTTGCAACATATATATATATTGTGGTGATGTGACCGGCATGTGCCCCATGACCGGAAAAATTTCACGTGGTCTGAGTGCTGATTTCTCACTGCCTTCCAGCTTTGGGTGTGTGAGGCAGGATATGAGCTGCCCAGGGCTGTAGAGCAAGGGAGGGAGTGAAGTATCAGAGCAGCAGGAGCTGTGTGGATTTCGGTGTGAACAGACTGTGTGTGTAGTTTTAACACAGCCTGGGAGCGGCTGTGTGCAGATAACACAGTTTGACAGTGTGGACTGGCTATCCCAGGGGTCCTGGCTAAAGAGAGAGCCTGACAGCCATACCGGACTGTGGTAATACCTATTAATACCGGCTGTGTCCTAGAGCTACAAAAGGTCTGTACTAACCCGGACTTGTAACTAAATCGTGTGTTGTGTGAACAAGTACCTGAGTCACTGCCTTCTGTCTTGCCGATCCTAACCGCTACCTTACAATATATCTAATACTAGTAAAAAGGCCCGATGCAATTGCATCGGGAGTTCGGTGAAATGAATTGTGTGTATAGAGGCGGGTCAGTGGGTAGTAGAGTATCGAGGCGGCTCTGTGGGTAGCAGAGTATAGAGGCGGCTCTGTGGGTAGCAGAGTATAGAGGCGGCTCTGTGGGTTGCAGAGTATAGAGGCGGCTCTGTGGGTAGCAGAGTATAGAGGCAGCTCTGTGGGTAGCAGAGTATCGAGGTGGCTCTGTGGGTAGCAGAGTATCGAGGCGGCTTTGTGGGTAGCAGAGTATAGAGGCGGCTCTGTGGGTAGTAGAGTATAGAGGCGGCTCTGTGGTGGAGGGGTGAGGAGAGATGCGGCTCTGTGGTGGAGGGGTGAGGAGAGATGCGGCTCTGTGGTGGAGGGGTGAGGAGAGAAGCGGCTGTGGTGGAGGGGTGAGGAGAGAAGCGGCTGTGGTGGAGGGGTGAGGAGAGAAGCGGCTGTGGTGGAGGGGTGAGGAGAGATGCGGTGGTGGAGGGGTGAGGAGAGATGCGGCTCTGTGGTGGAGGGGTGAGGAGAGATGCGGCTCTGTGGTGGAGGGGTGAGGAGAGATGCGGCTCTGTGGTGGAGGGGTGAGGAGAGATGCGGCTCTGTGGTGGAGGGGTGAGGAGAGATGCGGCTCTGTGGTGGAGGGGTGAGGAGAGATGTGGCTCTGTGGTGGAGGGGTGAGGAGACATGCGGCTCTGTGGTGGAGGGGTGAGGAGAGATGCGGCTCTGTGTTGGAGGGGTGAGGAGAGATGCGGCTCTGTGGTGGAGGGGTGAGGAGAGATGCGGCTCTGTGGTGGAGGGGTGAGGAGAGATGCGGCTCTGTGGTGGAGGGGTGAGGAGAGATGCGGCTCTGTGGTGGAGGGGTGAGGAGAGATGTGGCTGAGTGGTGGAGGGGCGAGGAGAGATGGGGGTCTGTGGTGGAGGGGTGAGGAGAGAAGCGGGTCAGTGGTGGAGGGGTGAGGAGAGAAGCGGCTTAGTGGTGGAGGGGTGAGGAGAGAAGCACACAGTATATACATACATGAGACATTGTATAGACAGACAGTATGCAGAGATTACACACATTATACACACAGTATACACACATTACAGACAGTATGCAGACATTACACACAGTATAGACATATTAGACACAGTATAGGCACATTACAGAGAGTATAGAGACATTAGACAGAGTATAGAGACATTAGACAGAGTGTAGAGACATTAGACAGAGTGTAGAGACATTAGAGAGAGTGTAGAGACATTAGAGAGAGTGTAGAGATATTAGACAGAGTGTAGAGACATTAGACAGAGTGTAGAGACATTAGACAGAGTGTAGAGATATTAGACAGTATACAGAGAGATTAAACAGTATACAGAGACATGACACAGTATACAGAGACATGACACAGTATACAGAGACATTAGACACAGTATACAGAGACATTAGACACAGTATACAGAGACATTAGACACAGTATACAGAGACATTAGACACAGTATAGAGAGACATTAGACACAGTATACAGGGACATTAGACACACAGTATACAGAGACATTAGACACACAGTATACAGAGACATTAGACACACAGTATACAGAGACATTAGACACACAGTATGCAGAGACATTAGACACACAGTATGCAGAGACATTAGACACACAGTATACAGAGACATTAGACACACAGTATACAGAGACATTAGACAGACAGTATACAGAGACATTAGACAGACAGTATACAGAGACATTAGACACACAGTATACAGAGAAATGAGAGACACAGTATACAGAGACATTAGACACACAGTATACAGAGACATTAGACACACAGTATACAGAGACATTAGACACACAGTATACAGAGACATTAGACACACAGTATACAGAGACATTAGACACACAGTATACAGAGACATTAGACACACAGTATACAGAGACATTAGACACACAGTATACAGAGACATTAGACAGAGAGTATACAGAGAAATGAGAGACACAGTATACAGAGACATTAGACACACAGTATACAGAGACATTAGACACACAGTATACAGAGACATTAGACACACAGTATACAGAGACATGAGACACACAGTATACAGAGACATGAGACACACAGTATACAGAGACATGAGACACACAGTATACAGAGACATTAGACACACAGTATACAGAGACATAACAGAGAGTAGAGAGGCATTAGACACAGATTGTATACATACATTGGTGCGGGCGGGACGGGCGGTGACGTCATCAATGCAGTGCGCGGGTGTCGCACTGTGTGGTGTGTAGTGGGAGGTGGGCGGTAATTGCGGGTGGCGGCGCGTGTGCGCGAGGCGGTGGTCGGCGCTGGGCAGGAATTGCCGGGGAGCAGGAGGATGGAGCGGGGGAGCGGCGGGGAGTGGGAGGATGTGGCGGGTCAGTGGGTGAGCGGCGGGCGGGTGTGTGGCGCCAGGATGTTTGCGCTTCCAGCCAGTGTCGGCGGCTCGCGATGGCGCATGTGCGATAGCGGCACAGTGGCCAGAAGTGCAAAACTGGCGATTATGTATAGAGATATAGACACACACACATATACAGTATACACACACATACATATACAGTGTACACACACATACAGTATATACACACAGACATATACAGTATACACACACAGTATACACACACATATACAGCATACACGCACATATACAGTATACATGCACATATACAGTATAGACACACACATATACAGTATACAGACATATACAGTATACACAGACATATACAGCATACACGCACATATACAGTATAGACACTGTTATATAGACACATATACAGTATACACTGTTATATACACACATACACAGTATATACACTGTTATATACACACATATACAGTATACACACACACATATAGAGTATTCACACACATACAGTATACACACACACACACATATACAGTATACACACACATATACAGTATACACACACATATACAGTATATACACACACATATACACAGTATACACACACACATACAGTATACACACACACATACAGTATAGACACACATGCAGTATACAGACACATATACAGTATACACACACATACAGTATACACACACATATACAGTACAGACACACATATAATCTCACTCTTCAGTGCAGGAGACTTTGTATGAAGAAACCGCAGATCTCCTCTATCTCTGTGTTATCACAGCTGTCTCCAGAGATCTGCAGCATTTGCGGTCCCCTGGAAACTACATCTCCCATCATGCACCGCGGCTTCTCCCCTGTAGACTACATGTCCCAGCGTCCCTTGCAGTAGGAGACTTCACCGCTGTACACTGGGAGGAGCCGCGGTGCATGATGGGAGATGTAGTTTCCAGGTGACAGGAAATGCAGCAGAGTTGAGGAGACCAATATACAGAATCGCCATATATGTACATACGTGTGTATTGTGTATTTAGCTACTTACATAGCAGGGGAGCGGCGGGGAGCGGGAGGATGTGGCGGGCTACGCCACTGGGCTGATAAGAGAGTTGTGGCGGCGGGTGGGCAGCGGACACTGCTACGCGTCATCGCTCGCAGTGGCGCAATGCATTGTGGGATTCGGCTACAACACCCGAATTTCAAACTGCGGATTATATAAATAGATATAAAGCTGAATGTGTGTATGTGTGTATGTGTGTATATCCGGGATTGGCATCTACACCGTCACAACTATAGCCACAAAATTTTGCACAGTCACACGTCTCGACCCCGGGAGCGTCATAGGCTATGTTGTGAGGCGAAATTTTAACCCCGCGCGTTCCATTTCACCAAACAATTTTGGCCCTATCTACATAATGGGGAAAAAGGGAAAGGAAACGTGTGGGAGGAAAATCGACAACTGCCAGCTACAGCTACAAAATTTTGCACAGTCGGACGTCTGGACCCCGGGAGCGTCACAGGCTATGTTGTGAGGCGACATTTTAACCCCACGCATTCCAATTCACCAAACAATTTTGCCCCTATCTACATAATGGGGAAAAAGTGACAGTTACCAGTTGACAATTGTGAATGAGAGGGGCTTAATGATAGCGCCAAAGACTAACAGCACATACCAGCATATAGTCACTAAGGTGGGGCCCCAACATGAGATATTTACCACGCACGGGGACATGTATACACAACACACACATACAAAGAGTAACAGCAAGTGTATAGTTGCTAAGGTGCAGCCCCAACATTGGATACTCACCACGCACCCGAACAAACACACACACACACCACAAAGAGACACACACACACTCTATAGCGACACATGCACTCACCCCACAGGGACACACACACACACAATGAGACACACATGACACAGACACACACACCACACAGACCCCCCCCACAGGGACACACACACATAGCCACCCTATAGGGACACATGCACTCACCCCACAGGGACACACACACCACAAAGAGACACACACACTAGGGATGGGCGAATCCTGAAATACTCGGACTCGCTGGACTCTAACGAGTCCGGGACCGAGACTCTGTACTCGTTGCGAGTCCAGCGAGTCCGAGTAGTAACCTGTACTTTTGCAGTGTATCTATACAGATACACTACAAAAGTACCCTAAAAGTTAATGTAAGGGGTTAAAAACAATAAACATTAATACTCACCTCCTGTACTCCTGGACCGGGACCGGTACCGAAGACCTCTGGCTGTTACAGGACCTCCGAGACCACCGGGAGAAGATGGGGAAAAAGACCTTGCAGTTCAGCCAATCAGCATTCGGCTAGCGGTCACATGGGTTGTGACGCGGCTGCACTGCGGTCACATGACAAACCCATGTGACCGCTAGCCGAATGCTGATTGGCTGAACTGCAAGGTCCTTTTCCCCATCTTCTCCCGGTGGTCTCGGAGGTCCTGTAACAGCCAGAGGTCTTCGGTCCCAGTCCCGGTCCAGGAGTACAGGAGGTGAGTATTAATGTTTATTTTTTTTAACCCCTTACATTAACTTTTAGGGTACTTTTGTAGTGTATCTGTATAGATACACTGCAAAAGTACAGGGACTCGCTACCCCCGAGTAATTCCTAAGGAAACTCGGCGAGTAGCGAGTCCCCCGAGTCCGCTACTATTCGGGCGAGTCCCGAATAGTAGCGAGGAATTCGCCCATCCCTAACACACACACCACACAGACCCCCCCACAGGGACACACACACATACACACCCTATAGGGACACATGCACTCACCCCTCAGGGACACACACACACACCACAAAGAGACACACACCACACAGACACACACAACACAGAGACACACACAACACAGAGACACACACACCCCACACAGACCCCCCCCCCACAAGGACACACACACATGCACACCCTATAGGCACACATGCACTCACCCCACAGGGACACACACCACAAAGAGACACACACAACACAGATACACACACACACCACACAGACCCCCCCACAGGGACACACCCATGCACACCCTATAGGGACACATGCACTCACCCCACAGGGACACACACCACAAAGAGACACACACAACACAGATACACACACACACCACACAGACCCCCCCACAGGGACACACACACATACACACCCTATAGGGACACATGCACTCACCCCACAGGGACACACACACACACACCACAAAGAGACACACACAACAGAGACACACACCACACATACCCCCCCCCCACAGGGACACACACATACACACCCCAGGGACACACACAACACACAGACAGACACAGATGTGCACAAATCACCTCACACAACTCGCCTCATACGTGTGCTATCTTTATTTTCCAAACATAAGCATCTGATTAAAAACAGCCAATGTGCAACACATGTGCCATATAGGGAATTAAAGCAGATGTCAGTCACATGAGCTGTCTATTATGTGTATGTGTGAGGTAACATATACTGCCTGGCCAGGGGGTGGGTTTACTTTTGGCTGGAGATTTATTAGGCTGCCTATAGCAATCAATCACAGCTCAGCTTCTATTTTCCTACAGGTCATTAATATGACATATTCAAATTCTATTTTGTTATAGCTAACAGCAGTTATTTATTAACCCTAGCTGTGGTTCCTGACATTGCCTGGGATAGTAACTAACTGTTCTTAGCTATAACAAAATGGAATTGATAACCAAAGTGTTTCTTCCCTCTGCTGAGATACACAGGCTGCAAGTGTAATATAGGGACTATGTGTGGGCTCCTGGTGTAATAAAGGGGCTACGTATGGCACAGGCTCTAATACAGGCGTTATGCGAGGTACAGGCTATAAGTGTAATAAAGGGGCTATGTATGAGTTTCTGGTGTAATTCAGAGACTGTGTGTGGGCTCCTGGTATAATTAAGGGATTACGGTGGGCACAGGCTCTAATACAGGGACTGTGGAAGGCACAGGCTTCAAGTGTAATACAGGGACTATGTGAGGCCTTATGTTGTTATACAGGGAGTTATGTGCGGCATCTTGCTGTATAGTGGGGACTGTGTGTGACTTCGTACTGTCTACTGGGGCAGTGTGCGGCCTCCTGCTGTAATACTAGAAGCTATGTGTGGCCTCCTGCTGTATACTGGAGACTGTGTGTGGTCTCCTGCTGTAATACTGGGGGCTGTGTGTGGTCTCCTGCTGTAATACTGGGGGCTGTGTGTGGCCTCCTGCTGTAATACTGGGGGCTGTGTGTGGCCTCCTGCTGTATACTGGGGGCTGTGTTTGGCCTACTGCTGTATACTGGGAGTTGTGTGTGGCCTCATGCTGTATACCAGGGCTGTGTGCGGCCTCCTACTGTATCCTGTGGGTTGTGTGTTGCTTCGTGCGCCATACAGGGGCTGCAGATGGCCTCCTGTATACTTTATTACATCACACATGCAAACAGTAAATAAACCCTTTTTTGGCCAATGACTGTAAACTATGGGGTAAAACATTTCCCCACATAACATAGTCTATTGTGCTCCCTGAGTCAAATGAGGTGGCTGTGCAAAATTTCTTGTTTGTAGATGTGACAGTGCAGATTCTTTTAGTGGACATATACACATATATACACACATATACTCAACTTTATCATATATACATATATACATATATGTACAGTATCAAATACAGGTGATCAAAATATATTTTAAGTATTGCTAATGGCTTGCTGTCAAGCTCACAACTGACATTAGCAATAGGGCTTGATGTCAGCTGCCAAAAAAACTGACATCAACCCCTTTATTACCCAGTCTGCTACCGCCACCAGGGCAGCTGGAAGAGCATGGTAACTGCCAGTTTTGGCGTCTCTCATGGAGGTGCCAATTCTAAAGTGGTTGCTGACTGTAATTTTCAGCATGATGGTCTTCACCACACAAAGAATTCCAGCCCCCTGCTGCCTAGGTTAAATTGGCTGGCAAAAAAAAAAATACAGCAGAGTCCACACCAGTTTTTCTTTTAATTATTCATTTAAATAGCTGAAAAAATAGGGCTCCCCTGTATTTTTATTGCCAGCAAAGGTAACATTAGGCAACAGGGATTGGCAACCAGTTGCTGCTTGGTTTACCTGCATTGGCAATAGTAAACAGCGAAGCCCTACACATTTTTTACCAGGAAATTAAACACTTTATTAATGAAAAAAATACAAATAGGTTTTTAAGTAAAAATACAATTATTTATAGCGGACAGGGGACAGACCGCATGGGGAGAGGACGGCTGCCACCCCCACTGCCATTTATATGGATGCACCTAAATAAAATGGGAATAGTTGGTGATATATCAGATCAATCAAGATTACCAATTTAGTTCAATTAAAATCTTTTACTTTTATTAATACAAAAGTTAAAAAGTCATTGACCCACAGATTAACAGACAATAGGACAACATATACATACTGTAGGGAACACACTTTTTTGTCACCGATATGGAAATCCTACATGACCCTTCTTCTTACTCCTGCCTAACAGTGGAGATTATACCATCCTAGACATATGATGCCCCCACTCACCGATGGCTTACCCTGAAAGATTCCTTTCACTAAGGGATAGGAGACAAGGGTTATAAAGAAGTCCCGTTTTTGACACTTAGCTTATGTTCCAACAGATTTTCAAGGATTCTTTTAACAGGCTCCTTCCAGTCGGTTTCTAGTGGTTCCCAAGTTTTAAAAGTCAAATCCTCCACGCTCGACGCGTTTCGCCCTTTCTTATGTAATTTGACATCCACAGGCACAGACTGCTGCACAGAAGCACACCTACTGTTGCTTTTGAGCACCAATATGTCTGCCATTCTATTTTTCCTGAGCGGACATTCTTAAAGGAACCTCCTGAGTTCATTAGCTGCCTTGTGTGTATATACTCACAAGACTGCAATATGTCTATTATGGCAACTCCGGAATAAAGTTCAATACCTGATGTAATGTGCCTGCAAGTCGATCAGAGTGGATGTTCGCTCTGGGGCAATACAACTTACATTTAGGGAGGGATATCTCTGACCTTTAACACTGGCTATTTCCGCCTTTCCTGATTTGATCACTTACTGAAAACATCAGTGCTTTGGTTATATGAGCTACAAGACAGAGCAATAAACATAATCCCCAAAACTTCTGATGAGCCCTATTACATAAGAAAGGGCGAAACGCGTCAAGCGTGGAGGATTTGCCTTTTAAAACTTGGGAACCACTAGAAACCGACTGGAAGGAGCCTGTTAAAAGAATCCTTGAAAATTTGTCAGAACATAAGCTACGTTTCAAAAACGGGACTTCTTTATTCCAATAACCCTTGTCTCCTATCACTTAGTGAAAGGAATTTTTCAGGGTAAGCCAACGGTGAGTTGGGGCATCATATGTCTAGGATGCTATAATCTCCACTGCTAGGCAGGAGTAAGAAGGGTCATTTAGGATTTCCATATCGGTAACAAAAAAGTGGGTTCCCTACAGTATGTATGTGTTGTCCTATTTTCTGTTAATCTGTGGGTCAATGACTTTTTAACTTTTGTATTAATAAAAGTAAAGATTTTAATTGAACGAAGTTGGTAATCTTGATTGATCTGATAAAACATAGAATACATTACCTCCTATATATTTCTAAAAACGAACTATAGAATAGTTGGTGATGTCAACTTCCTGTTTGTGAAACATTAGTATATGGGAGGGGGAAAACTTTTCCAGATGGGTGGTGACCATGGCGGCCATTTTGAAGTTGGATAATTTGGATCCAACTTTATTTTTTTCAATGGAAAGAGGGTCATGTTTGGGTGTGCTTGGCTTTAACATAACTGTATTCTTTAATGAGTTATTTACAAGTTTATGACCACTTATAAAATGTGTTCAAAGTGCTGCTCATTGTGTTGGATTGTCAATTTAACCCTCTTCTCCCACTCTTGACACACTGATAGCAACACCACAGAAGAAATGCTGGCACATGCTTCCAGTATCCATTGTTTCAGACGCTGCACATCTCGTATCTTCACAACATAGACAATTACCTTCAGATGAAGGATGAGGCAAACTTTTTTGTAAAGTTAACAAACAAAACCACCGCTATTGGTGTGACACTAACTCACAGTGGATAGATCCTTCCAAGACTGTTGGAACACAAAAATTGATGGTATGGTGTGGTATATGGGGTACAAAGATAGTGGGTCCATTCTTCATCAATGGAAACCTCAATGCCACTGGATATCTAAATCATGTAGCGATTTCAGATATCCAGTGGCATTGAGGTTTCCATTGATGAAGAATGTTAAAATCAAGCACACCATTGTTTTTCTTATTAAATTCTCAATATGTTTGTTGTGTCACATGACCCTCTTTACATTGAAAAAAATAAAGTTGAATCCAAAATGGCCAACTTCAAAATGGCCACCATGGTCACCACCCATCTGCAAAAGTTTTCCCCCTGCCATATACTAATGTGCACCAACAGGAAGTTGATATCACCAACAAATCCCATTTTATTCAGGTGCATCCATATAAATTGCCCACCCTGTGTACACCATGTTCCAAATTATTAAGCAAATGTTCTTTTTCTCTGATTTTCCTAAATGGTCAGTGCAAATGACAGTCAGTGTAATAAAAGTCATCACCCGTTAGAGTATACATCGAATTTTATTGAGGAAACCTACCAATGATAACAGTATAATCTTTAAAATTAAAAAAACTCTAAATGTACTGTTCCAAGTTATTAGGCACAGTAAAGTTTCTAAACATTTGATATGTTTCAAAGAACTGAAAATGCTCATTTGTTGAATTTGCAGCATTAGGAGGTCACATTTACTTAAATAAAAAGCCATTTAACTCCAAAACATCCTAACAGGCCACGTTACATGTTAACATAGGAACCCTTCTTCGATATCAACTTCACAATTCTTGCATCCATTGAACTTGAGTTTCTGGAGAGTTTCTGCTTGTATTTCTTTGCAGGATGTCAGAATAGCCTCCCAGAGCTGCTGTTTTGATGTGAACTGCCTCCCATCCTCATAGATCTTTTGCTTGATTATACTCCAAAGGTTCTCTATAGGGTTGAGGTCAGGGGAGATGGTGGCCACGCCATGAGTTTATCTCCTTTTATGCCCATAGCAGCCAGAGACACAGAGGTATTCTTTGCAGCTTGAGATGATTTTGCTCCTGAAGGCACATTTTGTACCATGTAAGAAAGTTCTCAATCAGAAACTCTATATACTTTGCAGAGGTCATTTTCACACCTTCAGGAACCTTAAAGGGGCCTATCAGCTGTTTCCCAATGATTCCGGCCCAAAAGATGACTTCTTCACCTCCTTGCTGATGTCGCAGCCTTGTTGGGACATAATGTCCATCCACCAACCATCCACTATTCCATCCATCTGAGCCATTCAGGGTTGCTCGGCACTCATTAGTAAACAAGAATGTTTGAAAATTAGTCTTCATGTGTGTCTGGACCCACTGCAACCATTTCTGCTTGTAAGCACTGTTTAGGGGTGGCCGAATAGTAGGTTTATGCATCACAACAAGCCTTTGAAGGATCCTACATCTTGAGGTTCGAGGGACATCAGAGGCACCAGCAGCTGCAAATATCTGTTTGCAGGTTTGTAAGGCCTTTTTAGCAGCTGCTCTCCTAATCCGATGAACTTGTCCTGCAGAAACCTTCCTCATTTTGCCTTTATCTGCACAAACACATCTGTGCACAGAATCAGCCACAAATCTTTTCAATGTACGATGATCACACAATATCTAATGTTTTCATCCCTTGTCCAAGGCATTGCACTATTTGTTGCTTTTCGGCAGCAGAGAGATCCTTTTTTTTCCCATGTTACTTGAAAACTGTGGCCCGCGTAATATTGTGAAACATTCAGTTTTTCTTTTATTGGCTCACCTGCCAAACTAATTATCATAGGTATCGGAGATTGATTTCAGTGATCCAAATAACCCAGAGACACAATACCATCAATGGGTGTCATTGAAAAAAAAAAAAACCCTATGACACTTAAAACCAATTTGCATAATAATTTGGAACATGGTTTAGATATATAACACCCAACACAAAATTGTCTGGGTGACCACAAACGTTTGAACGGTAGTATATATTATATTATACACAACCGTTCAAACGTTTGGGGGCACCCAATTGTGTTTTCCATGAAAACCCATACTTTTATTTATCAAATGAGTTGCAAAATGAATAGAAAATATAGTCCAGACATTGACAAGGTTAGAAATAATGATTTTTATTACAAATAATAATTTTCTCCTTCAAACTTTTGCTTTCATCAAAAATGCTTCCTTTGCAGCAATTACAGCATTGCAGTCCTTCAGCATTCTAGCTGTTAATTTGCTGAGGTAATCTTGAGAAACCTCCCCCCCATGCTTCCTGAAGCCCCTCCCACAAGTTGGATTGGCTTGATGGGCACTTTTTGCATGCCATGTGGTCAAGCTGCTCACACAACAGCTCAATGGAGTTGAGATCTGGTCACTGCGCTGGCCACTCCCTTACAGACAAAATACCAGCTGCCTGCTTCTTCCCTAAATAGTTCATGCATAATTTGGAGGTGTGCTTTGGGTCATTGTTCTGTTGTAGGATGCAATTGGGTCCAATCAAGCGCTGTCCACAGGGCATAGTGTTGCAAAATGGAGTGATAGCCTTTCTTATTCAAAATCCCATGTACAAATCTCCCACTTTACAAGCGCCAAAGCAACCCCAGACCATCACATTACCTCCACCATGCTTGACAGATGGCATCAGGCACTCTTCCAGCATCTTTTCAGTTGTTCTGCGTCTCACAAATGTTCTTCTGTGTGTTCCAAACACCTCAAACTTTGATTCGTCCATCCATAAAACTTTTTTCCAATCTTTGTCTGTCCAATGTCTGTGTTGTTTTTCCCTTATTAATCTTTTCCTTTTATTAGCCAGTCTCAGATATGGCTTTTCTTTGTCACTCTGCCATGAAGGCCAACATCCCGGAGTCGCCTCTTCACTGTAGACGTTGTCACTGGCATTTTGCTGATACCATTTAATGAAGCTGCCAGTTGAGGAGCTGTGAGGCGTCGATTTCTCAAACTAGAGACTCTAATGTACTTGTCTTGTTGCTCAGTTGTGCAGTGGGGCCTCCCACTTTTCTTTCTACACTGGCTAGAGCCTGTTTGTGCTCTCCTCTGAAAGAAGTAGTACACACAGTTGTAGGAAATCTTCAGTTTCTTGGCAAGTTCTTGCATGGAATAGCCTTCATTTCTAAGAACAAGAATAGACTGTCAGGTTTCACATGAAAGTTCTCTTTTTCTGGCCATTTTGAGAGTTTCATAGAACAAACAAATGTAATGCTCCAGATTCTCAACTAGCTCAAAGGAAGGTCAATTTTATAACTTCTCTAATCAGTCAAACCATTTTCAGATGTGCTAACATACTTGTGCAAGGGTTTTCTAAACATCTATTAGCCTTCTTACACAGTTAGCAAACACAATGTACCATTAAAACACTGGAGTGGTGGTTGTTGGAAATGGGCCTCTATACACCTATGAAGATATTGCATTAAAAACCAGACGTTTGCAGCTAGAATAGTCATTTACCACATTAACAATGTATAGAGTGTATTTCTGATTAACTTAATGTTAGCTTCATTGAAAACAAATGTGCTTTTCTTTAAAAAAAAATAAGGAAATTTCAGACTATTATGTCCTACTGAACCGTCAACAGTCCCCTAGATATATCGGCACCAAGGGTATTAAGAAACCCGCAATATCGGGGAACAAAGAGATGAGGTTGATAGGGGAAAGGATGGTGGTTCTCCAATCTGATTATTATGCAATATCTATTGGTATTATTATAACCAAAATGTACAGTTTAAACCAAAAATAAGGACATTTCTAAATGACCCCACATTTTTGAATGGTAGTGTGTATGTATATATAGGGAGACAGAGAGTAGTGTTCACAATAATAGCAGTCCAATATGAATAATCATTGCCTCATGTTGAACAATTTACTAATTGATACAGTAGATAATTAGTAAGCCAAAAGACTCTGCATTCATCATCTGCATATTTTTGAGCCTGTGTATTTGAATAATAAATTTAAAGTTGGTGTTTTCATTTAAAATAATAGCAGTGTGGAGTTCAATTAGTGAGGTCAATCATTCTGTGAAGAAACAGGTATGAATCAGGTGGCCCTTATTTATGGTGAAGCCAGCACATGCATTTCTCCTTAAAATCCCGAGAAATATAGATCGTTCGAGACATTGCTCTGATCAAGAGCGTACTTTAATTATAAAGTTGATTGGAAAGACTAAAGAAGTGCAGACAATGATAGGCTTTTCAGCTAAAATGATCTCCAATACTTTAAAATGGAAAGCAAAACCAGAGAGACTTGGAAGAAAACGTAAGACTATGATTTGAGTAGATAAAAGAATAGCCAGAATGACAAAGGCTCAGCCAATGATTACCTCCAGGATGATCAAAGACAGTCTCAAGTTACCTCTGAAGACTGTGATAGTTAGAAGATGCTGTGTGAAGCTAATCTATTTGCAAGAAGTCCCTGCAAAGTATATGTATTGAAGCAGATCTAATTTGCCAAAGAGCACATCAACTGGCCTAAATAAAAATGGAGAAACATTTTTTGGACTGATGAAAGCAAAATTGTTCTTTTGGGGTCTAAGGGCTGCAGACAGTTCATCAGATGACCCCCAAACTCTGAATTTAAGCCACAGGTCACCCTGAAGTCAGTGAAGTATGGTTTTGCAAGCATCATGATATGGGCATGTTTCTCTTTCTATGATGCTGGGCTTATTTACCGCATATAAGTTTGCATATATCAAAATACTTGAAAAGGTCATGTTGGCTTGCGCTGAAGAGGAATCACCCTTGAAATGGGTGTTTCAACAAGACAATGTCCCTAATCACACCGGTAAACGAGCAAAATCTTAGTTCCAGTACAACAAAATGGAGGTTATGGAGTGGCCAGCCCAAGCCCTGGACTTTAATCTGATAGAAGACTTTTAGGGGTGACATCAAAAAGTTTGTTTCTGAGGCAAAGCCAACAAATGCAAATAAATTGTGGGATGTAGTCAAAGCATCTCTGGAATAACAGGTGACAGGTGCCAGAAGTTGGTTGACTCTATGCAACATAGATGTATCATAGTAACATAGTTTTTAAGGTTGAAGGAAGACTTTAAGTCCATCTAATTCATAGCCTAACATGTTTATCTAGAGGAACTCAAAAAAAGCTATGTGGCAACATTAAGCTCCACATTAGGGGAAAAAATTCCTTCCTGACTCCACATACGGCAATCAGACTAGTTCCCTACATCAACGCCCTATCAAAGAATCTAGTATATAGATCTAGTATATATAATCAGTAATATTATATTTTTCAAGAAAGGCATCCAGGCCATTCTTAAATTATAGTAGTGAGTCACTCATTACAACATCATGTGGCAGAGAGTTCCATAGTCTCACTGCTTTTACAGTAAAGAATCTACGTCTGTGATTATGATTAAACCTTCTTTCCTCCAGACGTAGAGGATGCCCCCTTGTCCCAGTCTCAGGCCTAAGAGTAAAGAGATCATGTGAAGCAGTTCTAAAGAACTGAACTAAATATTAGGTTAGTGATTTACAGGAATACTAAATCCTAAAATAAAAAGAGTACATATTTTGAGTTTGTATAGACACATGCAGACTCTGTTACTATTTTGAACAGCCTAATGTTCAATTTTTTTTTTTTGTAAAGTAGTTAAACATTATATACATGACTCTTCATGTTTTAAAGAGTTTACTTAAAGAGAACCTGTCACCAAACCAGGCATGGTGATCTAATTACAGCACTGGATGCAGCATGTCTGCTGCATCCAGGCAAGGGGTCCCCCAGCCATTGAGCCCCCCTGTACCCCGAGATAATACACTTAGAAAACTTACATCCTGCAGCCAGAAAGGAGGTGGCTAGAGGCTGGAGCCGAAGGGCAGATTCACACCCCCTGCATGTTTAATCTGCCCACCGCTGCCAATCATTGTCTCCCTCTTCTGTAGCATAACAGAGTTTTTGTTTTTTTTTGTTTTTTCTTAAATGGCTGCAGGATGTAAGTTTTCTAAGTGTATTATCTCGGGGTACAGGGGGGCTCAATGGCTGGGGGCCCCCTTGCCTGGATGCAGCAGACATGCTGCATCCAGTGCTGTAATTAGATCACCATGCTTGGTTTGGTGACAGGTTCTCTTTAAAGAGTTTTCCGCATCTTGGCCATTTATGGCAAATCCACATGATATCTCAACAATGGTCCTGATGTATACTGCCTGCAGAAGAGAGATGGCCATGCGTGAGTGACTTGATTGCCTTGTATGATTAGTATGGAAGATCATTTTCAAAACAATCATTGAAGAGAACTAGTCATGATGAATAGTGGTGCTCTAAGGAGCACCAGTCTTAGAATATATGTAGGCCCCCGCCGAAGGATCCCCATTTATCATACTCTTATCACATGTGGTTATACCATACAGTAAATGTCCAAGATGAGAGACTCCTTTTCATAAGTAGACCTAATGCCTAGTCCTTTATGGAACCTCTTCAAGCTGCTTTCCCGCGAACAAAGTTCATTTTAATCAATAGATTTTGGAATAATTTTAAGTTCCACAAATGGATGGGTTTAAAAAAAATGTTCCTGTGCTAAAATAAACTAAGATTATCTTAGCACAGGAACATTTTTAATCACATTCAATTGTGGGACTTACTATTACCCCAAGATCAATTAATTAAAAACAACTTTAAAATGAATATCATTTGTGGGAAAACTCCTTTAACATTTTCATTTAGCTACAAGCACTTGTCTACCTTTTGCATTAAAACCACACTACACAGGTGTATAAGACATATTTATGTTTTGTGAAACTTAAGAGTATGTTCAAAAAATCCTATTTTGAGGTTTACTTTGTAACAATCATTTTAACATTTATTTCATAAGTCAATAGTACACATGAAAATAAGAACCTATGTAAAATGTCTTATGAGACAAATCTGCTTCTTTCTCTGCCAGAATTGATCAGTCATTATCAAAATTCTCAATTCTGAGGTGATATCTGTATTAAGTGAAGACTTTCCCATTACTGAGATAGGAGATGGTGGTTGTTACTGATGAGAGTCTATGTAGATATGATGCGGCCAGGGCTAAGGGGGTACTCGGCCACCGGGTCTGCTGAATACAGAGTCACGGGTGGACGGGATCCCGGTGCCATGCCCTGGTGATCATTTGAAGTAGATGATGGTGGGGTAGAGGGGTTATTTACAGGGGATTGTGACGCCACCTGTAGTTCCCGGTAAATTGGTACCGGCGCTGCAAGCCAGCCGCTGAGGTGATGGTGGGTGCAGCAGAGTGTGGAACAGCTCACCACAGATGGAGCTTTACCTCAAGGCAGCAATGAAAGTAATGGTGGATGATGATGGGGATGAGAGGAGTAATAGTAGATGTTGGTGCTGCAGTTCTTACCCCTCTGCTTAGCTGCTGACAATGCTGAGCCCTCCGGGCACCACAATAAGTATGACAGAGTCCCAATTCAGCTTTACTCCACTTTAATGAGTACTGGCAGATGATGATGGTATACGGTACAGTCCGGTTTACTGGGGGTCAGTCACCAGCTCCAGGTTCCCTGTTATGGAGTCTCTAGATGTTCTTCCTTCTATGGCTTTCTGGGATAAACTTGTCCTCCTTTACTCTCCACCGTCGCAGAGCTCACCCGTCTGTCCCCTGATCTCCCACGGTGGGGCACGGTTATCCTTTCCCGGATTTAAGAGGAGACTGTCCACTCCCCCGACGTCAGTAATCAGGCCGTTACCCCTGCGGTCCTGGATCTATTGTGGTCCTGAGGGGTGAGGTACCTTGTGATGCGTACGGCAACCCGGTTATGTTGGGCCCGCAGCTCGTCGGTTTATAGCCAAGGATAAACGCCTGACTACTTCGGCTACCCGCACTGCCGATGCTACCCCAACGTGACCAGCCGGCTCCAACCAGTCCTGGTCCATTGCCTTCTGTCCTGGGCCCCCACTTAGAGGTGGGGCCCCTCCCGTCAGCTGGGCTGTCAGGCGTAACCTCACTGCCTGCCTTCCCAGCTCCGTCTGACTAACTGTCACTTTCCCTCCCACTACCCTATCCTAGACTCCATCCCCACCCCTTTGGGACCTACTAAATTACCGCCCCCCCTATTCTAAGTGGTGTGGTCCTAGGTGGGTGTAAAAACAGACTCCATAAAGTGAACCTTGAACTGATGACCTTACAGGGAAAAAAACATTTTTATATTAAGGTGTAATACTACTCTGTGGCGCCTAGTCACAGGGGTGCCACAGATAGAAGAGGGATGAGGTGGCGGAGCTCTTCCTCTAGCCCCTCCCTTTATTTCTAGCTCCTCCCTCTTTCTCTAGCTCCTCCTCACCATCATCATAGAGTCTCATTAATTACAACTGTCATCTCCTATCTCAGTAATGGAAAAGTCTTAACTGAATACAGAATTTACCTCAGAATTGAGAATTTTGATCAATTCTGTCAAGAGAAAGAAGCAAATTTGTCTGATAAAATATATTAGAAAGATACTTATTTTCATGGGTGCTATTCATTTATTAAGTAAAAATCAACCCCTTCACGACTAAGGGCATATATGCCTCACTCCCTTTGATGTGAACTCATGCGCTGAGCTCGGATCATCCCCCACATATGTCAGCCGTCCTGATCAGCTGACATGTGTAGCTAACTGCAATGATCGAAAAAGTGATCTGATCGATACTGTTAACTCTTTATATCATGCTGTCAATCACTGAGAGCTGTAACCTAAAGCACTGCAGTGAGGATCGCCTCTTTCCCCGTCGACATCTATCCAATGCCATGACAGAGAGGAGTCAGCTGATGACTCGAATGCTGTCATGAATAACTTCCTGCCAGCAATACCTGAGTAACGTTGCCGACACATAGTGATTATTTGTGCTGTGCAGAGGGATGTTGAAGAATCGGAGTCTGCAGTGCTGAGGTGCCCTAGGATGTCAAGTAAAATAAAGGAAAAGTTAAAGAAAAATATGAAAAAATAAAAAAAATGAAAAGTTCAAATCACCCCTCTTTTGCTCCATTGAAAATAAAACTAAAAAAAATACACATATTTGGTATCGCTACATTCAGAAATGCCCGATCTATTAAAATCCAATAGAGTTTTTACCAGGCTATTTGCGCTCAAAGAGGTCTATGATCCAAAACTTCTTGTAATTCATAAAGACTTTATTATTTCTTAAGAAAAGCAGTATATGCTTTTCTTAAGAAATAATAAAAAACTCTTTATGAAATACAAGAAGTTTTGGATCATAGACCTCTGGGAGCGCAAATAGCCTGGTAAAAACTCTATTGGATCTATACTCCTATGGTAACTCTGTCTGAGCTACTTACTAGCTACCAGGGATTTGCAGCATACCGACTACTGAGGAAATCTACACCTGGATACTTAATGGTTCCTAGTGACCGACACGCAAGTGAACAAGACCTAAAAAAGGTGAGTGCCATCCACATCCACCTACGATCTGATTATACATTTACATTTAGATTGGTGCGCTTTCTTCCTTTCCTTTCCTTCTACCAGAAACGATCTATTAAAATGTAACATCAATTAATCAGATCTGTAAACTGCACAATGGCAGCAAAAGGCCAAACGCCAAAATACGTTTTTTGGTCGCTGCAACATTACAATAAAATGCAATAACGGGCGATCAAAACAGCACATCTACCCAAGAATGGTATAATTAGAAACACCAGCTCAAGACGCAGAAAATAAGCTATCGCACAGCTCAAGATCGTGAAAAATGAGGACGCTACGGGTCTCAGAAATGGCCCCAAAAGTACAATCCTTTTATTTAAAAACTTCAGAATTTTTTTCACCACTTAAATAAAAGTAAAAGTATACATGTTTGGTATCTATGAACTCATACTGACCCAAGGCATCATACTGACATGTCAGTTTTTCCATACAGTGAATATGGTGAATAGTTTTTCTGTCTTCCAGTACACTATAAGGTAAAATAAATTATATAGTTCAAAAGTACAACTGGTCCTACGAAAACAAGCCCTCATATGTCTATATTGATGGAAAAATAAAAACATTATGGTTCTTGGAAAAAGGGGAGTGAAAAACGAAAACCAGAAAATCCCCCGGGAGTGAAGGGGTTAAAATTCCAGTTACTCTTTAAGAGAAATTCATGTCAAAAAGCCATATGATTTTCCAATGCAGTTTTAGGTTCTGATGCAATTTTTGATATGGTTTTTGAAATGCATAGGAAAAAGAACAAACACTCCATATTCTGAATAGATTTTATGTGGATTACGGAGCAGAAAACTCTAATTATTCCTGCCAAAATCTGATTGGAAAAACTACGTCTGAAAAAAGTTAATATTAGGTGTATATAGAACATATAAGATTCATAGAACATCAGAGAGCAGTAAATGTATCTATGGTGGCCGTCACACGCACAGATATCTTGCCCGATATCGTTTAAGCGATCTCCTTTTTGATCGCTTAAGCGATATCGGGCTTAAAATCGATGCATGTAATCATGCGATTTACGATGTGAAATCGCTTGATCGTGACATCGCTGATCTGAGGTCCGGTTCTCAGATCTAGCGATGAACGATTTCATGATCTCCTTCATCGTGGTGTATAACACCACGATGAACGATCTCCCAGCAGCAGAGCCTATGCTGGGAGATGGTAACTATGGTACACGTCGGGTAACTAAGCGACGCGCGGCCCTAGTAACCCGATGTGTACCATAGTAACGAGCGAGATCGCGGCTCCGCATCGCTGGTGAGTCTGTCTGTGTGACATCTCACCAGCGATGTGAGCGATATTGTAAGCGATTGCGCGTGCACGTGATCGCTTACAATATCGCTAAAGATATCTCACCGTGTGACGGCCGCCTATGAGGCATGAACCAATACCATTTTATAAAAATGACATGTATGTATTGTAAAAGCAAAAATAATTATAATGTTCTTTTTTTATTGTAGATAGCAGGCATAACCGCTTTCATTTCAGGTAAGAGTGTCATTATTTTAAATCATAACCTTAGTAGTTAAATGCATACCCTGTATAAACAATCTATCAAAAAAGACCCCGAGGGGACTATGGGATATCTTTAAAATTTCAATTCTTTATTAAAGAGCTTTAAAAAAGCATAACAATGCTAATTTAATTACCATTATCACAAAAGACAATACAGTTATTCACTGAGGGAACAGAATAAACATCAATCTGGAAATATCAAAAAAGAGGTCAGAATATTGTATTAGGTACCTCCAGGCTCACAAGGGAGATAACCCAACTCTGTCTTACTGCTATGACTAATGACATCCTTTTTCACAATTAGCATCTGGTACTCAGCACTGTTATGGACATTACCTACAACAAATAGCCTTGCCTGGGCCTTTTCTATTATAAGCATGAATATGCAATGCAAGCCAAGTGGCCCCTACAGATGACTATTATCATTGCCTGTATACTAAATCAAAGCACAAGTATTAACACTAGTTCTATCCGCAGGTTAACTATGCCCAGTCAGAATAGCTATCAGCTGTACTAATAGTGCGCACTGATTCCCTGAAGAAGTCTCACCAGACGAAACGCCGTCGGGGTGGCTGGAGCTCTGACCGCTCAGGTCTGTACCATCCTGCTGGGTGATATGTGAGGAACCTGTCCTTTCATTTACTTTATGGTTGCATTTGGGCTAACAAATGGGGATGAATTGACATATCAGTACAGCTGATAGCTATTGTGACTGGGCACAGTTAACCTGCGGATAGAGCTAGTGTTAATGCTTGTGCTTTGATTTAGTATACAGGCAATGAGAATAGTCATCTGTAGGGGCCACTTGGCTTGCATTGCATATTCATGCTTATAATAGAAAATGCCCAGGCAAGGCTATTTGTTGTAGGTAATGTGTGGCACTGTGGATTACCCACTGCCACCTGACTGTCCAGCCCTCAGGGGGTTAATTCCTCTCCCCCCCTCCTCCTCGCCTTACAGTGGCTGATTTGTTTGTCTGTCACACCCCCCTTATTTGCCTAACCACCCCCACCTGTTATATATGCTCTGGGTTTCAGCCATCTTGTCTTTTCCCCTGCTGCTTGCCCAAAGAGCAGTTTGTCTCTCCTCCCATCTTAACCCAGGGCAGAAAGGCTGCTGGAACAGATGGATCCGATGGAACTGCGGTAAGGGAGAGAATCGTGAGGGAGGAGGCCGCCGGTTTCGCTGGGCTTTCAGCGTCCTTGGTGTCCTCTCTGGCGAGGCACAAAGGCGGCAGCATGGCTGACAGGAATCATTCAAACCTTCCCGCCTGCTGCAGCATTTGAGCCAGGGGATCTTTAGTGAACAGAGCAGGCGCAGACCCTGCGCTCGCTCTGCGTTTGGGGTCGGCCACCCCACTTTGTACCCAGCGTGACTGCACGCCCATCGTCAGACTGGGTAGCGCGGTGCAGCTGGCCGGCAGCAGGTGACATAATGTGCACCTCATGCTGCTGGGAATGTTCTGCACTCACCCTGGCTGCATGAGAGGGAGGTAGTTCAGGACACAGCAGCTAGATTCACTGCAGTATTGATGTTTTATACATAGTGCCTGCTCTTATCACCCCTCCCCCGACCTGGCCTCACACGGGAGATTTTGGGTTAGGAGCTGCAGCACGTATTTACACTGTGAGTCTCACACAGACTACCAGCCCTTCCTCCAGGAGGCAGCTCCACTGTACATGAAGTGTCTATGCAGAGGGCTGTACAGGTGCTTGTGAGAACTCGGGGCATTCAATTCCTTCCATATGTAAGCAGGTAGTGATTTTACACATAAATTAGTTGCCCTCTGCCCCCCCCTTCCCCCATCCTCTCAATAATCAGCCACCTCTGTAACTAGAGTGAGGCATTAAGCTCCCTGGCCCTGCAGCCCATGTCACAGTATCCCCTGCCCCAGCCATGACTTGTGGAGCAGGTAGACATTTTAGTGCAGATGTACACATCCAGCTACTGTATCCCTCTATTAGCTTCTGAGGAGATGGATCTCTGGCCCATGAAAAGCATGGGTGCAGCACCCTGTCCTCAAGGTCCTCTTTATTACACAGTAGTGAGAGGAGCCTTCCATTAGGGACTTCAGCTTTCATTGTACCTCAGAGAGGATGGATGGATCCATCTTTCCTGTTCTTCGCTGTGGAGATTTATTCCTTTGCAGGGTTTTCCGTGGTGTCTCAGGACTGATCCGTATTTCTACCCGCGTCTCTCATTGGCGGAGGATTCATCAAGCTTCCAGTCCTGGTCTTGTTGGTAAGTAGTAATATAGTGGGGTAGGGGCAGAGCTGGATTATGTAGCATGAGATGCACGATGGAGTTTAATGGAGAACAAATAGAGGAATGGTTATGAATGGTGACATGCAGATATAATAAACTTAAGATGATTTTCAAAATTTGTAACAACCCCCCCCTCCCAAATTCCTACAACACGCACATAGATAGGGTATGGATGTATGTGTACTCACATGTATGCTTATATATATGTATGTATATGTATGGGTGTGTGTATAGGTATGTATGTGTGTGTATGTATGTGTGTCTGTGTATGTGTATATGTATATATATGTATATGTGTGTGTATGTATATGTATATATATGTATGTGTAGATGTGTGTGTATGACTACAGATAGATATATATATGTTACATGCATAATTAAATAGTTATATTTAGGACAGCCCTCCCCTCTTATTGCGGTTTCCATTTTACTATGAGATATGCAGGCTATTCGCACCCCTTAACCCACCCGGTCCAGTCATTTTTAGCAGTATCCCGGTGAGGCGTTCTGTAGTTCTTTTCACCTCAGGCCACGCAATTCATTATATTTGAGGCTGCCCAGCCACTGGTGACCAATCCGGTCTCCTTTTGACCCTCCAACGCGCCTGTACTGCCCTCCTCCTGCTTCATCCAGCAGGCGATTGACATGTTATCACGATTCCTGATGTTTTTTAGAGACAATCACATGCCTGCACTTCCCATAGGAATTTTGGGTCATGTTGTGCCGGGTGCAATTCTTCCCGAAGCCAAACCAATTTGTCGGGTTCAGAAGATAATCTCCGATAATGGTTTTTGTGGTTTGTTTTTCAATAAAAAAAAAATAAAAAAAAAAAATAATAATAATAATTAAATAAATATATATATATATATAGATAAATGAAATAAAATTCCGCAGGTGATTTCCCTGTTTCTCTTGCCCATTTAAACTACCCGGGGTAGATGCCCTGCACGCCGGTTGATTAATGCGTAGAATTTTCCCATTAGTCATCACCAGCCAGCATGGGGGCGTCTTGCGCCTCACTGCATAAGCGGTTGTTATACACCAAGATGTACTTGGAAAACTTTAAACCCATTCTACGGGATATTGTTCATAGGACATACCATAAAAGTTATATAAATAATTAATTAATTACATAAATAAATGAACAAAAAAAAAAAAATACGTGCACAGTCGGTGCGGTCAGGTCGAAAGTTGTTTTTCACATGAAAACAAGGTATGGTACATTGCTGAATGAGCTTTGCTTGGTTAAGTGTCCGTATCTGTTCTTTTGGGACTGGTAAAATGAATTTAAAAAAAAAAAAAAGTGAGCAAAAAATGCACACTTCACTTTGTTTCTGAGTGCTCTTTAGGTTTTAGAGTTGATTTTGCACTCATAAAATGCTGGTCTATTTCATTCTGGCGAGTGGCATATGCACCTCGGTCTAATTCTAGTCATTGGTATTGGTTTCTGGAGCACCTCAGCTGTATCCCGATACGTCAGGTGTGAGGTCTGCAGGATAACACCTAGTTTGTCGCTCTGGGTCAAGGATCTGACAAGATTGTAGATGTAATATGATGACCTTTGACATTACGTTTAGGGGCTGTCATGCTTGGGTTATCAGTAATGCGGTACCTGATTTGTGTTTGTTTCATTTCAGAATTCCGGGAATTGTGTACTACTGCTACACTGGAAAGTGTTTATTGACCGGTTTCTCTCTGAAGGTGCTGGAACCCATCTGCGGTCATGGGCAGTTTTTTCCTGATACTGTGGAGCTTATGGCATTCTGGATCTATTTAATGATGCTGAAAGGGAAGCTGCTTGATTACCTGTTCTTTATCTGGAGGGTGCCATACTCCGGATATTGCCAGTGATCTGTTACTGCGGAACTTAGGGTAAGATCTGCTCTACACGGGATACATAGTGGGGTTTATCCAGTTTGTTCTAGGATTCCTTAATATTGGACGCTACTGGTCGTTCCATTGCATGCCGGCAACCCCAGGTTTGTCCACCTCGGCGTTAAATATTCATTAGCAGTTTGTTTACAATAAAGGCATGGCAGGGGAGGTAGCAGGTTCGGTGTGAATGACATGTCTTGCTATTTATTTATCGGAAGTATTGCTACAGTGTTATTACCAGGCTGCTTTTGGCCACGACTTACGGCTTCGAAATTGGGCGCGTTCTACGGACCCCCCACTGTCGCGTTTTCTACCCTCATACATGTTGATGGGGGTGTCATTTTCTTCCCTAGGAATCTGGAATCCATTCAGTTGGGTAGGAGTTGTTACTAAACCGTGCATGCATGGGTGATTCAATGTGTAGAGCTAGTGTGTGGTCTGCGCAGCATCCTTCTTTGAGTTTCTGATATTGGGGCGAATTGCTAAGGTGTCAATCTGTTAGCGAATGTTATTATTGGAGTATTTGTGGGGAATGTTTTGGTATGGTATGTATAAGTAGTGGGTACGAGTGGGTGACGCGCGTCCATATGGGTATTCAGGTGTGTACGGGAGTACACGGATATAAGAGTGCGTGTATTTGGGTATATGTGTGCGCGTTTATGTATAGGTGTATATGTGTGTATATATATATATATATATATATGTGTGTATACGGGTATGGGTGTATATATATATATATATATGTGTGTATATATATATATATATATATATGTGTATATGGGTATACGTTGGTGCCGCTCCGATGTGTCTGAGTATAGTTTAGGAATTGAGTTGTTTAGGTGTTTCAAGGCTTGAAGTGAATGCGAGTTATTCTGAGCCATTACGGGTGGGTGATCTGTTCTGGGCGTTTGTTTTGCTAGCACTGATGATTGTGGCTTGTTGCTAGCGTGAACCTTACAATCCTTCTCTCGGAAAAGTGAATCACAAAGAATGTATTAAATAATAATAAAAAATAAATAAATAAAAGAAAGTGGAAGAACGAGAGGCATTTCTTTACAATAATGTTTTGTGCGATGGTGAGATTGCTAACTGTTGTTTCTTTTCAGATGGTGTCGGTCCTTAGTAAGAAGATCTTGTGCCATGGTGTATACGGTGTATTTATATATCTGGGCCGCTCGGTGGGTAGAAAATTTCGCCGGAGGAAGATCAATTGTTTTTTTTTGGGCTCGAAGTTTCATGGGGAAGGAAGGAGATAAAATGGTGTTGCATGACACCCGAAGTAGTGTAATTGCTAGGCCCCTTTCCGGCCTGCTCGCCCTCATCATCCACATGGGTCATGGCATCCTCGGCCTTGTTTTACCCTGTGGAGCTGTTGTAATATACAAGAGCTATTATGGTTAAATTCCACGTTTTTATTTTTGAATTGGAGTCAGTTATTTGCATGGTCGTTCCCAGCATAGTCCAGCCGGGCGTCTGGATGGATTTTTGTGCCAGTATATGATTGGCGTACCTTGATAGCGACTTTCTAATTTTTTCGTTAATTCAAGGGGATGTAATACTTATCATTGCCAACTGCATTGGTATACATCAGTATGGCATTTGCGGCTAGAATCTGACCCTAGTTTCTCGAAGCTGTCTAACGAAGTACATCTGCATGGTATTGGCACCGACATTTTCTTGTCCGTGCTCCGGGTTGGTTTTGAACAAGCCTTGTGCTCTCTCCTGGTGGGGGTCGCAGCTCAGGCGTTGCCTTCGCTCCTCCGTGGCGGTGGAGAGAGTGATTTGAGAGTTATCCTGCGCTGGACGGCCAGTGGCAGACGACTCCTGCACTCACGTGATCTGGCGGATTTGTGCCTTGCTTGAGCTGCGGCCTTTGATTTATCCACAAAAGAAAAAAGTAATACACAATGAAGGTGTTATGTTGATACCTCTCATTAAAGCATTGAAAAAGTAACTGTTGTTGGTGTGCTTTCTGTGCGGCGAGGGGAGGGGAATTGATGATGGGTCTGGACAGTCTGTGTGGCACTGTGGATTACCCACTGCCACCTGACTGTCCAGCCCTCAGGGGGTTAATTCCTCTCCCCCCCTCCTCCTCGCCTTACAGTGGCTGATTTGTTTGTCTGTCACACCCCCCTTATTTGCCTAACCACCCCCACCTGTAATATATGCTCTGGGTTTCAGCCATCTTGTCTTTTCCCCTGCTGCTTGCCCAAAGAGCAGTTTCCCACCCTCCCTCCCTGTTATTGGAATTTTGAGGTTGTCGCAGCGGTGGAGAGAGTGATTTGAGAGTTATCCTGCGCTGGACGGCCAGTGGCAGACGACTCCTGCACTCACGTGATCTGGCGGATTTGTGCCTTGCTTGAGCTGCGGCCTTTGATTTATCCACAAAAGAAAAAAGTAATACACAATGAAGGTGTTATGTTGATACCTCTCATTAAAGCATTGAAAAAGTAACTGTTGTTGGTGTGCTTTCTGTGCGGCGAGGGGAGGGGAATTGATGATGGGTCTGGACAGTCTGTCCATAACAGTGCTGAGTACCAGATGCTAATTGTGAAAAAGGATGTCATTAGTCATCGCAGTAAGACAGAGTAGGGTTATCTCCCTTGTGAGCCTGGAGGTACCTAATACAATATTCTGACCTCTTTTTTGATCTTTCCAGATTGATGTTTATTCTGTTTCCTCAGTAAATAACTGTATTGTCTTTTTGTGATAGTTGTAATTAAATTAGCATTGTTATGCTTTTTTAAAGCTCTTTAATAAAGAATTGAAATTTTAAAGACATCCCATAGTCCCTTCGGGGTCTTTTATGAAGAGTGTCATTACTAGCAAAGTTTCAGCTTAAAGGGGACTTCCCTTCTTTGACTCCTATCCTAATATGAGGTAGGTGTAATATTAATAATATTAGCAAATACTCCTGATTAGCTATGTCTCTTACCTCTTGTAAAGGGCATTACTGCTTAGGCATCTATGGTTACAACTAAGGCTGGCTTCACACCATTTTTTTTGGGATCCTGTTCTGTCTGTTTTGACAAGGACAGAACAGGATCCTGTTTAGCCTCCCATGTATCCTATGTTGCCAGATTGGTTATAAATGGCCATCCCATTCTGCCAGTTCAGTCCCGGATTCGTTTCTGTCCTGTTTTTTTTCACAGCCCCAAAATCGCAGACTGCTCTGATTTTGGGCTCCAGTGAAAAAAACGGACCAAACCGGACAGAAATTAATCCGTAGCGATCTGGTGCACATAACATGGCAGTCTATGGGCGCCAGATCTGGGAAAAAACAGGATAATTTTCCATATCCAGTTTTAGTGTACTGAGCATGCTCAGTACACTAAAACTGCTTTGTTCAGTGTAATTTCACTTTAGCAGTGTATCTACATACACTGCTAAAGTGAAATAAAAAAAAGGAATGGTTAATATAAAAAAAAAAAATGCTCACCTCTCCGCCGAGTGTCCCATGATGCGAGGCGTCCACCTCCGATGGCTGCAGGACATTAAACAGCTGACCGGGCAGGGCGGCAACCCGATCAGCTGATGTGTCACATGACAGCATCAGCTGAGCAGTTTAAATCGCCCGTCAAAACAGATCAGCGGCGCGATTTAAACTGCTCATCTGATACTGTCATGTGACGGCACAGCTGATCAGGTTGCCGCCCCGCCCGGTCAGCTGATTCAGGTCCTGCAACGATCAGAGGTGGACACCTCGTATCACGGGACACTCGGTGGAAAGGGAAGCATTTTTTTTTAACCATTCTTTTCTTTAATTTCACTTTCGCAGTGTATGTAGATACATTGCGAAAGTGAAAGTACAGTTCCCAGCTCTTTCTGTGTCTGGATCCCTCAAAATCCAGGATCCGGACACAGAAATGGTGTCCGGAGTTTACACATCCGGTCCTGTCTGTTCCTGTCCATGTGGTCATGCAAAAAAACTGGATCCCCATGGACAGGAAGAAACTGTGGTGTGAAGCCAGCCTAAGAGCAAGTAACTAAAGGTACCTTTACACGCCGCTACAACAGGATGGATACAATCCGCTACTTCACGTGCACGAGCACGCCCAAACGGTTACAAACGGTAAACGCACCTCCTTTACACGCCGCCACAAGGTGCGCTACGCTACATCTATAGCTAGATACATCGCCGGGTGTCTCAAGTAGCCATCTGTAGCTCATCTTACCTCATTTACACACCGCTACAACAAGCTAATATGGGCGGACCTGGTGCAGCAGGGACAGCACATAGGTGTGCCACAATTGTGGATTACGAGTCGTCCGTACGGTGATAGGACAATGCAATAACATCATGATTGGGCAGGCATCGCAGGAGGCTGTTTAATACATGACGCTCGAGCAATTGTGTAGTGTGACTGGGCAGCTCCTTAAATATGCCGCCCTGTGCAGCGACAACCAATCGCAACGCAGGAGCTTCCTCCAATGATCGCTGAAGGGGCGCGGTAACACGGAGCCTGTGTCACGCCTTAGCTACATTGCAGCTACATCGCCGGGTGTCCAGAATTCCCTTCTGTAGCTTCTTTACACGCCGATACAGGTCGCTGCAATCGGCTTTGTAGCCATCTGTTTTCGAGCAGTGCTCGGAAACAGATTTATCTGTTGCCGGCTGTCACGTCCCGTCTTCACACGCCGCTACTACGGGCTATATTGGCGCTACAAGCTACATTTGTAGCCTGTAGCGGGTTGTATCCATCCTGTTGTAGCGGCGTGTAAAGGTACCTTAAATGTCACTATATGAGTGGTCAACCATGGACACCTAAGCTTCAATGCTCTGCACTACTTGTAAGTATTAGTTAATAATATTATTATTATTACACCTACTACATATTGGGATAGGATCTTGGAGATGGGAATACCCCTTTATGAGCCTGGACATGTGGGACAGATCTTTGTAGTTGTGAATTGTCGTAATGAAGTAGATTTATGAACCTTTCAGTAAATCTAAGGCTTCAGTCAGACATGTTTGTTCGCGTAACAAAACAGTTTCACCAGTGTTTTGGATCCGAGTGTCAAGTTTTTAACTTTAGTGATTTTCATTGATGGAAAAATGTATATAACACCAAGTTTCTCCTGTACATTACAGTGTTAGTCATAAGGAAATAAAGATTTGGCACCATGTTAGCCAAGTGAAAAAAGATTGAATGCTCGAAGTGGGAGAAACAAAATAATAATCTTGTAGTTGTGATACCTTTCAATGGCTATGAAAATGAAATATATGATGTTGCAAAGCAAGTTGTTAAGACAACTTAGGCTAAGTAGCCATGATCAGCAGATGCTGGGTTCTAGATGTACCATGTCTTCACTTGTGGAGACACGGGTGTGCTCTGCGGGAGAACGCAGCGTACATGTCCATCAGGATTCTGGATACCATAAAAAGAAAAGGGGAAAATATATTAATTTTATTAGATATTATTAAAATACAAATGAATGAATAAATAATAGTTGTCAACAAATAGCCAAAAGGTGGCGCCACACTAATAAGAAAATACTCATGTACTGGTATAGCTATAAAATATTTTACATTACATAATGAAATTATATGCACATTGATAATGGAATAAATATTAAAACTTGGAAAGATAGTAACATATTGCAAAAAATACCCAGTAGACTATTTATACATATAATGGTTTAAGTTAGTATTACACATATTGCCCTGCAAAAATATGGCACAAACATATTGCACAAAAATATATGATATTGCACAAGTCAGAAAAAAGTGCAAGGGGCCAAATATAAAAAATATATTTTTGAAATATATAGGTTTTTTTAAGTAAAGTACAAATTGTCGTCAGGCAAAAGGGAAAGGGCAATTGGAGCCATTGTGCATATTATACATTATATATGTTTGAGCCACTTGCGGACGCCAGGATACGATGCAATAAATAGTAGAAGTAAAGTAGTTTAAATGCAAAATGTAAGTTATATCAAGTGCATAGAACAAAATCTAAGCAGGTTATAGAGCATGGCACCACAGTCCCCACACTGTTGAGGAAAGTGAAGCCACGCTGGGTATACTGGTAATATTGCTTTTGATACATATATATTAGTGCAGCCCCGGCTGGCTCCCCAATGCATCAATTAGGTTCTGAAGCGTCCTCATGGAGAGCCAAATACTTTAGAGTCATTTAGAGTCTTTAGAACAAGTTTACTAGAACAGTCTCGTGAAACGGGTACAAAGCTTGAATATTGCATGAGAAGGGTTATTTACAATTGCATAATTGGTAGCAGGCTGTCCCCCATATACCGATAACTTCTAGCTCCTGATTTCCGACATCACCAATTCACAGTAGTGACCTGTTTGTCTGGGCCTCTGCTGGAAGCCCGCCAAACTGACACTAAAGGGGTTTACCGCTTTTCTGGTACCTGGCAGAGGCAGGAGACGAATGCCAACACCGGAGGGGCACACTCACTTTACTTTCCGCACACAGTCCGGATGCTATGCATGAATCCTGGTATGACCTACAGGGTCCAGCCTAATTAAGAGGCGGTGTCCCGATTCCTGCAATGCTTCCTCTACTTGGGATTCTCCTATCTGCGAGCTGCATAGAAATCCTTTTCATAGGCCATGCCCCTGCCCCCAAGGAATATGATTAACTCTTCCCAGTAACTATCATAATCAAGGGGACCGGGGATAAGCCTTGACCTTGGCCACTAGAGGGCCACACGTATACAATTCAACACATTAAACATATGCAAGGACACATGATATACGTCATTTCTAAAGAGAGAAATAAAGTTAACCCCTTCATTCTCTTTCAATATTATATATCACAGAAGATAGCCATAGTATGTGATGAACCAAAAATCTGATGGAGCTCAAAGGTCCCTCTGCGCTTCATAAAGATTTTTTTTTGCAAACTCTTTTTTTATTCAATTTCAAAAAATATACACACATAAATGCTTATCATACAAGTGGATACATCATAAAAATCCATTAACTCCCTTTCCCACCCCCTTCCCGTGGTTATCCAATCCATGACAACTTAGTCCCCTTTCTCCTTATCAGCGAAGATACCTTACAAGCCAGTGAAACCAATTTTCAAAGCACCCAAAGTATTCCCTAAGTCCTCCAAGCAATACCACCCCGTGTTGCGAAAAGTTGTCATCAATCCATCAATCTCCTCCCTGGTCATGCAGTGTACTATAAAATCCCTCCATGTGGCCATAAACATCCTAATCTTATTGTCTTTGTCAGTCTCCATCTCTAATTTGTCCAACGTCATTATGTGTTTCAATTCCATTTGCAGACCTGTCACGTCAGGCACTTGTACGTCCAACCATTTACGTAGGATAAGTCTCAGGAACGTTATTAGGATAAGATGCAGACACTTACGTTTCCCTGCCGGGACGGAGCTTCCTTCGGAGACATGAAATACTGTACATACGTCATTTTATTCAATGGCAAGTCCAGATCCAATATTTCCTCTATCCAGCTCTTTACCGTCTCCCACTTTGCTTGTATCCGTGAACATTCCCACACCCCATGAAACATATCCGTATTGCAGTCCCCACATTTAGGTCATTTCGTCATCCGTTCAGGATTAGTGGGAGTGGCTGGTATGTTAAAACCCAATATTGCTTTATGTATCATTCTATAGTGAGTGTCCCGCCACCGTTCATCTGTCACATACTTGCGCAAGTCATTCCACCCTATCAATATGGCCTCTCCTGCTCCGTCCTCGTCCAGTCTATTGTCCCAAATTGTGAGGAGCTGTGTCGGTCCTGCGGGTAGCAGTCTACCACGCAGCGTGGAGTATATAGAGGATATCGTGGGCATGGGCGCCCGTGATGATAACAGCTCATCCAGTGCAGAGGGATGGCATTCCCTCCTTACGTCTCGCAAGCGCGCCATCAAGTGATGTTTGATCTGGGCGATTTGTTGCATATGTGTGGGTCCCAATCGCCATTTTGTTAATGTCTCCTCTACTGACATCCACCTTATTTCTGAAGTCTCAATCAGGTCGCCCAATAGTCCGATCTCCCTGTCCCTCCATATTTTAAATAGGGCATTATCAGTCCCCTGAGGAAAGTCTGGATTGTTCCAGAGAGGAGTGTATTTTGACGTCCGCCACGCCAGTCCCATCCGACATCTAACCGCCTTCCAGGCTGCCCTGGTGTCCCTGAACACTATGGATTGTTTGACGGCGGGTTCTAATACCCCTCCCTGGGCCTGTAAGACCACCCCCAAATCCCACTGCGCGCACCACTGTGTCTCCAGGGCGAAGTCAGAGTATACACTCGTTCCCCGCAGCCAATCCACCACATGCCGCCACACGCATGCCAGATTATACCCTCGTATATTGGGGAGATTCAGGCCTCCCTCCTCCTTAGAGAACATCAATGTCCGGAGCCCGATCCTATGTCTCCGTCCCCTCCAGAGGAATCTGGAGATAGCTCTATTAAGCCTTGTCACATCTGCGTGGCGGAGTAGCAGCGGTATCGTCTGCATGGGATACAGCAAGCGTGCGAAGGATACCATCTTGACAAGATGGACTCTCCCCGTAAGAGACAACGGCAAGACACCCCACCTCTCCAACTCCTGCTCCACTCTCTGTATGATAGGATGATAATTCAGATGGTAGATGTCCCTGGCGTCTCTACTCAACATGATACCTAGATACTTTATTGCCTTGGTGTTTATGGTGATCCCCATGAATGTGCTCCGCCGCCGCTCATCTAGCAAAAACCTCCTGCCAGTGTCTGTCAAAGGCATGATTTCACACTTCGTTAGATTCAAGCGAAATCCCGATATTTTATGGAACGTTTCAAATCTCTCCAGGGTCCCAGGGAGGTCGTTAGCAGGGTTCGCCATGTACAAAATAATATCGTCTGCAAACAAATTGGCTTTCAGAGGGCTACTTCCTACCATTATGCCTTCATAGCTGTGTGGACCATTTAGGAACCTGGAGAGAGGTTCGACAGCCAGGTTGAACAATAACGGCGACAGAGGACATCCCTGTCTCGTTCCCCTTTGCAAATTGATAACCTCAGATAAGAATCCCGGGATGTGCACCCTGGCCCTAGGGTTGGCATAAAGGACTCCCAGGAAACGGCGGAAACCCCCCGTCACCCCCATCTTGTCCAAGACCTGCTCCAGCCATGGCCATCCCACGCTATCAAAAGCCTTTTCGGCGTCGAGAACAACCACGGCCGGAGCTTTCCCCCCCTTCCTGGTCTCGAAACGCACAGCCTCCAGGACCATCATTGCCCTCCTCACATTTGCGACTGCCGCTCTTCCCCTCACGAATCCTGCCTGTTCTCTCCCTATCCATCGGGGCAAGAGACCCGCCAGTCTGTCCGCCAAGATCTTAGACACGATCTTCAGATCCTGGTTGATCAGAGAGATAGGTCTATACGCTGCCGGGTCCTCCGACATCTTCCCCCCCTTGGGCAACAACTTTACATATGCCGTATTGAGCTGAGCCGGAATCTCCCCACCTTCCAGAAATTTGTTATAAAGGGATCTCAAATGAGGGGTGACCTGCTCAACCAATATCTTGTACAGGCTAGCACCGAAGCCATCCGGACCAGGCGCCTTATATTGAGATGTGTAATGGCCTCTTTTATCTCCCCTCGGTAATCTCCCCATTAAGCTCCTCCAGCTCATCCCCCGTGAGTACTGGCATCTGCGCCTCCTCCAGCCATTGACTTCCTAGGTCGTAGTCATGCGGTCCCGCTCTATATAAGGATGCATAGTAAGAACCCAGGATGGAATTGATTTCCTTCGGATCCGATGTTATGTTCCCCGCCGCATTCCTAAGAGAGACAATATGAGTCATAGAGCCCCGTCCCTTGGCCAGATGTGCCAACAACCTCCCTGCCTTGTCCCCGTATACATGTAACTTTGCTTCCCAATCTGATTTCCCCATTATTTCTCTTCTCTTGGCCCAAGTGTCAAATTCCTCCTTCGCCTTCAGCCAATCAGCTTTTGTCAAGGCCGATGGACCCATTTGGTAGCGCGTGTATCCCTCCCGCACCTTATTACTCGCAGCGAGGTAGGCATTTCGCGTTTGCTTTCTAATCGTGGCTGTGTATGACATAACCCTCCCTCTTAAAACTGCTTTGGCCGTCTCCCAGAACAGTACGGGATCCAAAGTCTCCGGAGGGTTATGGGTCACGTAGTCTGTCCACCATTCTCCCAGTCGCACCGCCAACTCCTTGTCATTTTTTAAGAAATGCGGGAAACGCCATATAAAGTCCGAGCCCCTCGGGAATGTGTCGCGTAACGTCAGGTTTACTGGACTGTGGTCCGAGATTACCAATTCAAGAATGTCGGCAGCCTCCGCCTTAGGAAGCAAGTCCTCACTAACATAGATCGAGTCGATTCTTGACCATGTCTCATGCGGATGTGAGAAATGGGTGTATTGACGCTCCACCGGATGATGTAGCCGCCAAACATCCTGTATACTCAAATCTTCCACTAGGCCTCGTAGTGACCCCACTTTCGGAGTCGCCGACTTCCCCCTCCCCCTCGTGGCAGTGCGGTCCTCTGCAGCCTCCATCACCTCATTCATGTCTCCCCCACCACCAGGTTGTCCAGTCCATCCCTCGATATTTTAGGCCCCAGCTCATTGAAGAAAGAAGCCCTATCCACATTAGGAGCATATACGTTATGGATATTCAACACCCCACACGGTGTGTCCAAGACCACTTGCACGTGACGCCCCTGTTCGTCATGTTGGCAGCGTATCAACTTATGCGGGAACCCCTTACCCACCAATGTGAGTACGCCCGCTTGACGGCCTTCAGCCCCTGACCCATACACTTCCCCCACCCACAATTTGTTCATCCTGTAAGAGTCATGTTGGGATAGGTGCGTCTCTTGCAACAATGCGATGTCTGCCCCCAATCGCCGCAGCTGTCTAAGAACCATTACATGTTTCTCCGGGGACCGTGGTCCCTTTATGTTCCAAGAGACAATTTTAACCATGGTCCCTCTGGTGCCGGTTCATCATGTACATGCCAGTAATGAAAATACTAGAAAAGTTACAGTGTTTCGCTTTTGCGTCTACCCTGGTAGATCCCCACTGACTGATCAGATAAACCACTTGTTCCCGTCCCAACCAAAAAACACCCTGACCATACATCCTCCCAATAAACTTCCCCTATCCCTCCCACCTCTTCCCTCCCCTTCCACCTCCCCCCTCCCCCCTTTCCCGTAGAGCATTCCAAAGTCTCGTGACTCCCTGTTTTTCCATCATGGATACCTCTCCTATACACCCTCCCAACCTGTGATTACAGACTGTAACAATATCCCCGGTAAATCAGCCAAGATGGGCTTGTCGTCCTATTCCGTCTTCCGATATCAATGTGGCCAACAGCCAGGAGGAGGAACCAGCACGTCTCCATATCCGCCCATCGTCCACAGCCCTCCCCCCATCCCCCCCACAATACGTGTGGGAAGAGGGGAAAAAAAAAAAAAACACCCCCCACAGCTGTGTTCAAAGGAAAGAAAACTCCACCTGGCCGTTATGAGTTTCTGTCCCGGCATATCGCTGCCAAGTCTACCTGCGTGTTCAGTGCAATGTCATATATCTCCACAGCAGACCTCATACTGGGCCTTCTCTAGGGCTTGCCATTCTATCTCGTCCCGCATCACTTCTTCCTCCGTTGCTTGAAGGCGATCCACGCGGCGATCTCATGAAAGCCCTCATGGCCTCGTCTGGATCCCTCCATCTTCGGAAAGTGCCGTCGTCACCTCTCGTCCTCAGTATTGCGGGATATTGGAGTTGAAATTGTATTCCTCTTTTGAACAGCATGCCGCATACCTCACTGAATGCTCTCCGTTGCTTCGCCACAAGCGCTGAAAAGTCCTCGTGTATGACCACTCTGTGGCCCTGAATTTCAAGGGGCCGCCATCTGGCTCTGAAAGCCCGCAGTATTTTGTCCTTGTCCTTGTAATCTAAATATTTGGCAATCGCCTGACGAGGACCTCTGGGCATTCTACTATTACATTTGCCCCCTTCATTGTCAGAGGCTGCTTGGTTCCCCTCTCTTTGTGGACCCAGCCTGTGTGCTCTCTCCACTTTGCATGTGGTGTCTATACCCAGGGCTGTGGGCAATTCTTTTTCAAATATAGCATCCAGTTGCTGGAAGGTAATGGACTCAGGCAGGCCATTGAGGCGCAGATTACTCCTTCTGGATCTATTTTCTAGATCCTCCATTTTGTTAGACATCCATGTATTTTGCTCCTGTACCTCCACAAGCTCCTGTTCCTTAGCAATGAGCCTGTCCTCCAGATCCGACACCCTCTGTTCCAGTTCATCAAGCCTGCTGACATGTCTGGTCGCTGTTTCCTGCAGTTCCTCTACCACCTCTTTTACTGCCCCCCTCACCGCAGCTGTGATGTCCTCTCTGAGAGCCTCATACAGCTCCTTCGTCCCAGCTACAGCGGCACGTGACCTGCCCGAGCCCCGATCTCCCTCCTCCGTTCCTCCGGTGCTCCCTCCTCTTGCTTGCCCCTGAGTACCTTTTCCTCCTCCCTGCTCTCTGCGGTCCGTCCGACGTGTCTGAGGAGATTCCGCCACCACGCTCTCCTTTCTCCTCGTCGCCCTTGCAGCTCCGGCGGGTGCCGCCATTTTGGGCTTCTCTGCGTGCTGCGAGGGCGGCCGTGTACTCGCTCCCCTGCCGCCACCTGTGCTGCGCAACCACCTCTCCACGATGGCGCTACGATCCGGTGCCCTCCAACGACTACCACAGCCGGTTAGTGTCAGTCCGGGGGTCTTTTTTGACGGTCTACGGCCAGTGGGTGTTGGGAGCTCCCTTACCCCCGACTATCCACGATGGCGCCGGAACCGGAAGTCCATAAAGCTTTTATAACAATTAATTAAAATGTATTTAATACATTGGGGCCCTGTAACAGCTTTAGCATTGGAGCTTCAGCAAAGTCACCATTGGCCTATTTGTTAGAAGAGTTGTTCCCTTTCAAAAATCTTTACCTTTTCGGTCACTTACAAAAAATAAGAAAAACTAAACTTGACTTACTTTAACTGGATCTAGTGCAATGTCTCTGCTGCTGCCACAGTCTTTGTTGACCGGCAGCAGCAGTGACATCATGTTGACAGCGCTGAAGACAATCACTGAGCTCATGGCCTATCTATCTAGCTTGAAGAAAATATTTTTAAATGAGTTTAAAATAGCAAAATATAAACCTTATTAATATCCTTCAATTAATAAAAGTGAGGACATTACTACATCATTACCCTTTAATTTACAATAATTTGAAGAAAGAAATAAAATGAAGAAAATAAATGAACATGCCTGTAAAAATAAATGTGTATAATCTGTTTACAGTCAGTCACTCTCTATGAACTATTCCTTTAAAACTATGAATGCTTTTGTTTGTTTTTCTGTGAGGGTTTGGTATTGCTCAAGTGCAAGTAAAGGATTTTTTATTGCATTTTGAAGTGTTGGTGGCCATTACACACACAGAACATTCTTTTTTTTTTGCACAAGGTACTGTAATACTCATTTTCCCAACCTACTACATGGTATTGTTGCACCCCAGTGGTCCGGTTGCCACAGTGACGTTGTCTCCTTCACCGGGGGTAACGTCCTGCTTCAACGCAGGAGGAGATCCCCAAGTAAGGTAAATCACAGCATGCACACACAAAACCTGACTCCAGGCCTGAAGAGGGAGCACTACACCCGACTTCAGGGGAGCTGCCCTGTTTCCGGTATAGGGGAGGGGTTAGTCAGAAAGTCTGAGGAGAGGGAGAGGAGAAGACGTAGTAGAGAGAGCTCTGCAGAGTGGAGCTGCCGCAGGCTTACCCCAGAGTGGCGCTACATAGGACGCCAGAGTCCTGGGATGTGCGGGTACTGGACATCCCGACAACCAAATCTGGAGGACGGGAGACTGGACGTTTACTGGCTGCACTAAAGACCCGGCGGCACAGCCGCATAGCGAGAGCCCAGCGCTGCCAGCAGTACAGCGGTAACCATGATAGGCTCATGCTGTCTGCCATACAGGTGCAAGGAAAAGAGAGCAGGAAGGGGGCCGCAGGATAGCTCACAGGCAGCCAGGACCCCAAACTGAGAGCATGGAAGGAAGGGATCCAAACCCACCTGGCGAGGTGGATCCCCGAAAGTATCCAGGCTGACCGGACCCCTTCTTGGACCTGATAACCAGTGGCCCCAGACTTCGATACATTTTGCCAAATAAAGGTAAAGAAACTGCGCCCCTTTATGTCCTGTTATTTCCTGCACTCTCCTTGCCAGCTCCTGCACCCCAACTATAACTACCATCATTCCTATACACTATCATACCAACCCTGGGGCCCAGATCCACCTGTTGGAAGCGATTCCATCCCAGCTACCACACCATCTGCCCCAGAGTTCCAAATCAGCAGCGTCAGCCACCCCTGGTTGAATACCACAGGTGGTGTCACGAAAAGACTCATATCCCCTGTAAATGCCCCCTTCACTGCACAGCCGGGGCCATGGAACTGGACCACAGCCACTGTGACCTCCAAGAAAGCCAGCCAGCCCGGCTACCGAGTACCCCCCGGCCCTTGCGGCCATTGCAGTATATTTTACACTGGATCAGTAATAGTCTAGAGCCCTGAGGATAGTACTACTAGATCACTAAGTAGTTAATACACATGGTAGGTGTCAATTCAAAGAAACTGGCACTTTGTCCTGCTGTCTTGAGAAAATCTGTTCATTACTAATTAATGATGGTCTTTTCTGAAATGTTACTCCAGTATGTAAGCAAAGTGTTTTTATTTTCTGCAGTTGGTACTGGAAAGAAAACCATTATCCAAAGAAGTCTTGTTCTTCACGGTAAGGCCTGCAGTACACTGTATATAATTTTTAATATTTAACGCCATTTATGAAAATATTCCTAATTCATGCAACTCAAAGATTTTTAAAACCTGGGAAGTTGCATTGTATGGACAGGAGCATCAGACCTCTGGTGAATAGTCCGCTAATATAACTATTAGCAAACATAATGGGGGTTGTATTAACAAGACAACTCTAAATACTCCTTAATTTTTATTCAACACTGGAGGCATACCATTATAAGCGGCCATCCTATTGTGTAGGGGCTTAGCGGGCCATCATACTTTTGAGAGGAGGTTGTTGAGGCCATCATTCTATGGGGGGATGTGGGAGCCATCATACTGTGTGGGTTAGCATCATACTGTGTAGGTCCATTATACTGTGTATGGGGGACTGAGGGCTCATTTTACTGTGCTGGGGGCTCTGGATTCATAATACTGTGTTGGGGGACTATCACTACTGTTGACCATGAGGGCAATATTTCAATAATTTACAGTGGTAGGTATTTTAATCCTCTTTATCAATTTTTTAAAGACGGTGTACAGAAATGATTGTCATGTCCAGAAAAGTTTCATTACATGGGTTATCCTTATTCAGACAACCCCTTCTTCATTACTATGTTCGCACCTTATAAAATAATAGTAGCTACACTCACCTCTGTTGCGGGCGCTGTTCCAGAGGAGTCAGTGCCATCTCTCCTGCGTATGTCACATGAGCACTGCAGCTGATTGGTGGCTCGCTCTCCCTTGGTTTGGACATTACTGACATCCAGAGGAAGTCAAAACTGCAGCTGCTCTCTTACTTCTTCCGGATGTCCAAAGGAGGGAAGTGTGAAGCAGCCACTTATCAGCTGAAGAGCTCATGTGACAGAACAATGTTATGTAAGCCCCGAGAGGGCTTGTGCTGACACCAATGGAACAGCGCCTGCACCAGAGGTGACTATAGATGCCATTATTTATAAAGAGGGCACATAGTGATTGAGAAGGGGTTGTCAGAGTAGAGAACAGCCCCTTAAATATCCATGAGATCACAAGCAGAGTTAATTTAAACTCTGCCCAATCTGTAATCTGGTTCCCCATCATCATGTGCTGCATCTAATACAAGTATTGATGCGATAGTTACATGGAATAGTTATAAACCATTATGCTTTATTTCTATGTCTTATATTTTAGCCCTTTAAGTCCAATGAAAGAAACTAAAGAAACCATCCAAGTTATAGATATGAATGAAGAAAATCAACGCAAAATAGGTTGGTGGATATCTTTTTGGAAATTATAAATAGGATATAATGTAGTATTTTTCATTAAAAAAAATTCTATCACTTTTTTTTCTTCAAAACATGAAAATAATATGACCAGCACAATGGGGGATTTATAATTTGAGGATCTTTTTAAGTCCATTTTGTTGCTAAAATATATTTGCAGTAGAGTAAAATTATCAGAATGATTGTTTCTTTCAGCTTTATATAAGTCGTGCCTACGGTTTCTTGAAAAACAAGGAACAGAGAAGTGCAATGTGAAAGCACCCGGTGGTCTAGTAGGGTATACGATCATGAGGTGGGAGCATTGGCCTCTCACCTTTAAGGGTTGTGCACGCCTTGCACAACCCCGGTATCCAGCAGTGTGTCAGGCCGCAGTGAGACCGCTGTGGAATCGCTCCTCCGTTCCCAGCTTCCTGGAGCGGTCACTTAATCCAGTCAGCTGACCCCACGTCACCAGAAATGACATCAAATCAGGTCCTGGAAGGCTGTAGTAAGCACCTCGCGCTGTAAGCAGCTACGGTCACAATCCTCCGAAGGGGATAAAGTGATCAATAGAATTAAATATATGTGGTCAGTTTTGGAGAGCTAGCCCAAGGAAGCTAACAAAAAGGGGGCTTATTTCACAGACCTGTTTATTGCTTTTCCACAGTTCCACTATGGGTTCGTCAGGTGGGAGTTAATTTTATTGAGTGCCTCAGTTTTCTGGCTCTAACATGTAGTCTAATTTAAACCATAAAATGAATGGTATAAAGCATTGAAAAGAACCTATAAACTCCCAATACACATAAAATTACAATCAATTCTGGTGACATAGGCCAAGTATACAATGTGTATAAGGATGATTCAACGCTTCCCTGACAGATGATGGGAGATTCATATGGGCTTCCTTCACATTGCAGTTTTTTCCCTGATCAGGTTCGATCAGATTTGTGTGCCAAAACCAGGAGTGTCTCCAAAACTCAGAACAGGTGTCAATCTTTCAATTATAGTTTTTCTCTGCAAGTTTCTCTCCTGGTTCCTCTCCTGGTTTTGGCACACAAACTGGATGGACATTGATCAGTGAAAAAACTGCAGTGTGAAGCCGGCCATGCTCAATCATTTTTCTCCTCCAGGTACATAAGCTGATTGCAGTAGGATCCGGAAGTGAATTACTTCACTCTCCTCATCAACATCACATAAATACTCAGCCGAAGAGGAAGTCGAGAAGAATAGCTGCCAGCTTAAAGGGAATGTGTCAGCAGGTTTATGCTCCCCCATCTGAGAGCAGCATATTGTAGGGGCAGAGACCCTGATACCAGTTACATGGCTGTTGCTGCATATTGATAAAATCATAGTTTTCTATGCTGCAGATTTAACAGTTGTCTGAATGCTGAGCTCTGTATAATCCGGCCACATCACATAAGCAAAAAACTGCTTATCAGTGGTGGGTTTGGGTTTGTACAGAGCTTGCAATTATAATTCATTACCTGAAAGCAGGTGTGCTAGTCCTCTAATGATAAACTCCTGCTGATAAAATTGTGTTTTTATCAAAACTACAGTGAGTAATCCAGCAAATAACACATTGTTGGAATCATGGTCTCTGTCTATACATTATGCAACGCTACCTACTGACATGTTCTTTTTAATAAGCGCCTGGCTATATTTGGTATAAGGGCATCTTTAAATGCACCATAACGTATCAAGTCTATCAAATAGTATACGCTTTAGTTATAAATTTAATAGAAGGGAAGAGACCAGCAAGATTGCTCTGGAAGTATTTGTGCTTGAGTGAAGGACAAGGGTCCTGACTTATAGAAGATTCAAAAGATGTCATATGAGAAATAATCTATAATTTGGTAATGCTGTCCAGTACATGGGTGTGTTATAGTAACCCTACATATTTCTCCTGAATCTGTTATTATCCACAATGCCTGATATTTATGTCCCTTTACCCCATTCAATATGTATCCTTTTCCTCTCCTTTCCCATTCCACAAATTCCACATACCTTTCTTCACTTTTCTCTACCTCATGTACAACTTACATTGTCTTTGTATATATATTTTTAGGCTATTTTGTATATATTACTGTACTTATTACACTATAATTATAGACAGTGTAATAAGTACAGTAATATATACCATATATATACTGCCAATGGTGGGCAGATAAATATCTTATTTGTATAATCTATTAAGGAATAATTGATATGGTCCAACATTTTGACCAATAAATGTAATATCTACCTATTTTGTGTCTATATGCACTAAGAACGTCCTTGACTAATACCATTATCGGTCAAAATGTTGGACCATATCAATTATTCCTTAACAGACTATACACATAAGATATTTATCTGTACACCATTGGCAGATCCAGCTAACTTTAAAGGCCACGTCACACGTAACGATAGCATTGCCGATATTGTTCAAAAGTCACGTGTTCTGTGACGCTTGAACGATGTCGAAACAACATCGTTACGTGTGACACTACAAACGTTGAACGATCAGTCGGCTGATCGTTCATCGTTTGATTTGAGGACAGGACCTCAAATCTATCGTTGGTCGCCCAGTGGACACGCAGCATCGCTGTGTGTGACATCGGGAGACGACCGATAAGCCAGCTACCAGCGCCTCTCTGCAAGAGCTGGGAGCTGGTCTCCAAGGTAAATTGCAGGTAACTAGGTAGTGCGCGCTGCCTAGATACCCAATGTATACCTTGGTTACCAGCCTTCTCCGCTCACCGGCTGGTATCCAAGGCACACAGCGGGTAAGTAGGGACCCTAGTTACCCACTGTGTACCTTGGTTACCAGCCGGTGAGCGGAGGAGGCTGGTAACCAAGGTATACATCGGGTACCTAGGCAGCGCGCGCTGCCTAGTTACCCGCAGTTTACCTTGGAGACCAGCCTGCTCCTGCTTACCGCAGATATTTAAATCATTTCCACGATGTCTCTGGTCCATTGATCACTGGTGAGTCTGCCTGTGTGACAGTTCACCAGCGATCTGAACGATTTTGTTAGCGATCGCGCATGCATGTGATCGCTAACAAAATCGTTCATCAGATTGAAGCGTGTGACGGCACCTTTATTTAATCTGCTAAATTGATCAGCAGATGTTACTAATCAGAATCTGCTAAAATTGTAAGACATTGATGTCTAAAGGCCAGTTTACACGCAGCGACATCGCCTACGATGTCCCTGCAACGTCACAGGTTTTGTGACGTTGCAGCGACGTCGCTGTGTGTGACATGCCGCAAAGACCAGCGATCAGCTCACTGATCGTTGCGGAATGGCCGTGACCATTTTTCCATCGTTGGTCTGCTGCTGTCACGCATGCATCGGCATGTGTGACTGGGGGCAACGACCAGTGACACCCAGTGTGCGCCCGACAACCTGACCAATCCCAGCGACCGTCAGGTGTCGGCGCATCGCTGAGTTATCGCTGGTGAGATCTGTGTGTCTGGCATCTCACCTGCAATCACATAGTGATGTTCCAGCTACCCGATCATTGGTCGGGTCGCTGGAACATCGCTACGTGTAACCCGGCCTTAAGGCTGGCTTCACACCACGGTTTTCGGCTGCCAGGTTGTGTCCGATATTTTGCAGGAAGCATCGGACACAACCTGACAGCCCCGGACGAACCGAACCGGAGGGCACATATGCGTTCCTGCACGCCTGTGCCGCTGTCCAGTGCTGGGGAGCTAGCCGCGGTGCTGAAATTTCATCCGTGGAGCTCTCCAGGTGCTGAACTACAGCGGCGGCTCTGTTATGCTCCGCTGTCCAGGTGCTGAACGAGCGCAGCTTGAATTTCAGAGCCGCCACTCTTTCAGCACCTGGCATCCGGGAACCAGATCGTGTTTTTGACGGATCCGGCGCCTATAGACTTATTGGCGCCGGATCGTCCCAGATCCGGAAGGATCCAGTTTTATTTGTTTTTTGCCCTGGACACAAAAAATGCTGCAAGCTCCGATTTTGTGTCCGGGGCAAAAAACGAAAACAACCGGATCCCCGGACAGACATAAATTCGGATGGCAAATAACTGCCATCCGGCATTGTAGTGACACATGGGGGCAAAACCTGATCAGGTTCTGTCCAGTGCATCCTGCAAAACACTGGACAGAACCTGAAAGATAAAAATCGTGGTGTGAAGCTGGCCTTAAAGAGGACCTGTTACCCTTTACCTCAGGGGTGGGGAACTCCAGGCCTCGAGCCACCAACAGGTCATGTTTTCAGGATTTCCTTAGTATTGCACCCGCACTGGTGATTATTCCAACCCTTGAATAATGCTAAGGAAATTCTGAAAACCTGCACTGTTGGCAGCCCTCGAGGCCTGGAGTTCTCCATCCCTGCTTTACCTGGTTCTCCTGGAGCAGGCATTTGTTGTTCTTGTGCCTACCCTCACCATTCCTTACATATGACTCCCTCTTCCTTAAATGCAAATCTAGTATCTAGTGTTTTATGATGCTAGACCACCACTGTGAAGGAACTCATCACAGCGGTTTTAAATTATTTGAGTAATGAAGTTTTTAAAATGGTATTACTTGCAGGTCTTCCAATATTCAGGCCCCTCAGAGTCCCTTCAAAACTGAACAGTTCTGTAAAAAATTGGATTTGTCAATTTCTTTGAAAAAAATGAAAAATTCTTGCTAAATTTGAACTCTGCTAACATCCTAACTAAATAAAAGGACGTTAAAAAAGGGATGGTGATTTAAAGTAGTCATATGGGAAATGGTGTTTAACTATTTTTGTGTGGTATGACTATCTGACTTAGGGCCCTTTCACATCAGCGTTTTTTGAAATTCGCGGCAGATGCGGTGAAAAAACCGCATCTGCCGCGATTACCGCATACCGGCTGCACTTGCGGCGCGGTTGCGGTAAACGCCATGGAAAGTATAGGCGTACTTGCGGCAGGTGCGGCAAGTGCGGTTTTGCACTTGCGGCAGGTGCGGCCGCAAAAAAAACCGCGGCTGACCGGGTTTTTTTTCGCGGCCGAACCTGCCGCAAGTGCAAAACCGCACTTGCCGCAAGTACGCCTATACTTTGCATGGCGTTTACTGCAACCGCGCCGCAAATGCAGCTGGTATGCGGTAATCGCGGCAGATGCGGTTTTTTCACCGCATCTGCCGCGAATTTCAAAAAACGCTGATGTGAAAGGGCCCTTAGGGCCACGTCACACACACAGATAATTGTGCAGATATTGTTCGCAGATCTCTGGTTGCAGTGAAATCATGGACACAATGTTCCATTTTGTGGCTGAGTACAAATGGTACAATGTGTCCATGATTTCACTGCAACCAGAGATCTGCGAACAATCTCTGCGTGTGACGTGGCCCTTAAGGATAAGAGCAGTATAAGATTGAAAGTCATTAACTTTTCTAAATTTCATCAAATTTGAGATATTTTCACACATAAAAATTTCAAAGTTACCGCTAACTAGGGATGGGCGAATCTACTCGCTAGGACTCGTTACTCGGCGAGTAGTAAGGGACTCGCAGGACTCGGTACTCTGCGAGTTTCCCAGTGATTACTCGCACGAGTCCAATGCAAATCAATATCAATCCTAGTTTTGTCAGAAACGCTGACAAAACTAGGATTGCCATTGTTTGCATTAGACTCGGCTACTGTGCCAGTGATAGCAGGGAGACTCGCAAAGTAACTGCTGTTTCTTTGCAAGCCGAGTCCAGCTGTCTTCTCTGTGCAGCTCCAGGGTCCTAGAGCCCACCTGCTCACAGAGATGATGTAGCAGTGCTGAGATTGTTCTCAGTCTGCTCATTCCCTGTGCATAGACATCTATCTATGCACAGGGGATGTAGCAGAGAGGACATCGCGTTTTGGACTACGTCGGACGGAAGAGGATTTTTTTAATTAAAGATGGAGTCCCTAATGGCTTTTTTTTTTTATTTCAAATAAAAAATTTTCTCTGTGTTGTGTTTTTTTAACCCTTTATTGGAGATTCTTAGTGGCTGGGTCAAACGTGGCCTGACATTAAGAATCTCGGGCTTAATACCAGCTTGTATATCAAAGCTGGTATTAACCCCTTTATTACCCAGCGTGCCACCGCCACCAGGGCCGCTGGAAGAGCGGGGTTCAGCGCCAGAGGATGGCGCTTCAATGAACGCGCCATCTTCTGGGGCGGCAGCGGGCTGCAATTTGCAGCGGGGGTGCCCAGAAAGCTTGGGCATCCGTGCGCTGCGTATTCCAGCCCCCAGCTGCTTAGCTGTACCTGGCTAGACATAGAAATTGCGCGGAGCCCCACGCATTTTTTTTTTTATTATTTAATGAATTTCAGAGTCAGAGTCTCGGAGTCGGAGTCTTAGAGTCGGAGTCACCTCAGAGTCGGAGTCGCCTCGGAGTCGGAGTCGCCTCGGAGTCGGAGTCGCCTCGGAGTCGGAGTCGCCTCGGAGTCGGAGTCGTCTCGGAGTCGGAGTCGTCTCGGAGTCGGAGTCGTCTCGGAGTCGGAGTCGTCTCGGAGTCGAGTCGGGAGTCGGAGTAGTCTCGGAGTCGGAGTCGTCTCGGAGTCGGAGTCGGAGTCGTCTCGGAGTCGGAGTCGGAGTCGTCTCGGAGTCGGAGTCGGAGTCGTCTCGGAGTCGGAGTCGTCTCGGAGTCGGAGTCGTCTCGGAGTCGGAGTCGTCTCGGAGTCGTCTCGGAGTCGAGTCGGAGTCGGAGTCGTCGTCGTCTCGGAGTCGTCGTCGTCTCGGAGTCGGAGTCGTCTCGGAGTCGGAGTCGTCTCGGAGTCGGAGTCGTCTCGGAGTCGTCTCGGAGTCGTCGTCGTCTCGGAGTCGTCGTCGTCTCGGAGTCGTCGTCGTCTCGGAGTCGGAGTCGTCTCGGAGTCGGAGTCGTCTCGGAGTCGGAGTCGTCTCGGAGTCGGAGTCGTCTCGGAGTCGGAATCGTCTCGAAGTCGGAGTCGTCTCGGAGTCGGAGTCAAAAAAATGCGTGGGGCTCCGCGCAATTTCTATGTCTAGCCAGGTACAGCTAAGCAGCTGGGGGCTGGAATCCGCAGCGCAGGGATGCCCAAGCTTTCTGGGCACCCCCCGCTGCAAATTGCAGCCCGCAGCCGCCCCAGAAGATGGCGCGTTCATTGAAGCGCCATCCTCTGGCGCTGAACCCCGCTCTTCCAGCGGCCCTGGTGGCGGTGGCACGCTGGGTAATAGAGGTTAGGGCCAGCTTTGTATTATCAGCTGGCCCTAAGCCCGAAATTTATGGCGGTCATGCCAATATTAGACATGACCGCCATGAATTTCTATTAAATTGTTTTAAAAAAAACACAACACAGAGAAATTTTTTATTAGAAATAAAAAAAAAAGCCATTAGGGACTCCATCTTTAATTAAAAAAATCCTCTTCCGTCCGACGCAGTCCAAAACGCGATGTCCTCTCTGCTACATCCCCTGTGTATAGATATAGATGTCTATGCACAGGGAATGAGCAGACTGAGAACAATCTCAGCACTGCTACATCATCTCTGTGCACAGACATTCATGTCTGTACACAGGGAATGAGCAGACTGAGAACAATCTCAGCACTGCTACATCAGGCAGCAGGCAGGCTCTAGGACCCTGGAGCTGCACAGAGCAGACAGGACTCTTCTCTTATCTGTGCGAGTTTCCCAGCGATTACTTACAAAGTAAACGAGTCCAATGCAAATAAATGACAAAACTCGGATTGCTTCAGGCTGAAGCTTCCGAGACACATCTGCGATTTGTAAATCTCACACTACTCGCTATTACTCGCTTCCCCATTCATTAACATTGGACTCGCTAGACTCGCAACGAGTAGCGAGTCCTGGGCTCGGACTTGCTAGAGTCAAGCGATTCCGAGTAATTTAGGATTCGCCCATCACTACCGCTAACATAAAGTAAGACGTGTCACGTAAGAAAAACCAGTCTCCAAATCACTGGGATATGTTCAAGCTTTCCAGAGTTATTACCACATAAAGTGACACTGGTCAGAATTAAAAGATGGAGCTTGGTCAGTAAGCTTAAAATTGCCTGTCATTAATGGCCACTTTACACGCGGCAACAGGTTAGATAGAAAATGGCAGGTGTCGGAGACAATTGTACCTTTTACCTTCAAAACACCTTGAAGTGGCTGCATGTAAATCAGGTATCTGCAAGGTGTTTTGAAGGTAAAAGATACAATTGTCTCCGACACCTGCCGTTTTCTATCTACCTGTTGCCGCGTGTTAAGTGGCCATTACGGGTTAATGAAATATATTCCTGTAAATTGATCCTTATTGTTGTTTTGTTCTTATTGTCACAGTTTCAAGAAAGCTGTCATCTCTATCAATTGCCACTCAAAAGGTTAGTACACTCTGGTTACGTTTTTACAGAGTGGTTTAACCCTTCCATTCCTTTTTGGCGTGTCATGTTTTAAATAAAGATGCTTTGTTTTTTTATATTTCTTGCTACTTAGTTGTGACAAAACTTCATTTGTGAACCAAATGCCTTTTTAGTACGCTTCCGCTGCGGAAACACACTAAAAACCTTTGGGTGTTTATTTACATGAGGTTTTTCTACTTCTAATGCAAGTCCATGAGGAAAATCTACATATAAAACTCAGTGTACACACAAGAGAAATTGACATGTTACAAATTGGAAAACACATCACAGATCAGTTTACCCTGAGTAAAGCAGAGGCACAGTCAGTGGCGTTGCTAGGGTCAAAAAATATCCGGGGCTCGGGCCCACTGAGCTGCATTTTTCGGAATAAATTTAAATAAAACCCAAGTAAAATGTACTTAAATAACCAGTGACACTCTACATATATAATATTAACAGTGTTAATGCATCCGGGCCAAGGATTTATTTTGGCGCCCCCCCCCCCCATCACATCCGCCACCGCCAATTTTTATTTGATGAGGCATAGTGTGCCTGCCTGATCTATACATATATATACCTCAGGTATATATATGTATAGATCAGGCAGGCACACACACTATGAGGTATATATATGTATACATCAAGCAGGCACACACACTATGAGGTATATACAGTGCCTACAAGTAGTCTTCAACCCCCTGCAGATTTAGCTGGTTGACACATGTGGAATTAACTTGGCATTGTGACATTTGGACTGTAGATCAGCCTGGAAGTGGGAAATGCACTGCAGCCAAAAAGATTTTTTTAATTTTTTTTTTTTTTAAAGCGTTAAAAGTTAATTCAGAGGGTTATTTATATTCAACCCCTAAAACCACCAGCATACTGTTTGGTCCCCCTAAAGTATTAAGAAGTAGTTCAGGCACAAAGAACAATGAGCTTCACATGTGTGGATTAATTATCTCTTTTGCCAGCCTTTTCTGACTATTTAAGACCCTCCCCAAACTTGTGAACAGCACTCATACATGGTCAACATGGGAAATACAAAGGAGCATTCCAAGGCCATCAGAGACAAGATCGTGGAGGGTCACAAGGCTGGCAAGGGGTACAAAACCCTTTCCAAGGAGTTGGGCCTACCTGTCTCCACTGTTGGGAGCATCATCCAGAAGTGGAAGGCTTATGGAACTACTGTTAGCCTTCCACGGCCTGGACAGCCTTTGAAAGTTTCCTCCCGTGCCGAGGCCAGGCTTGTCCGAAGAGTCAAGGCTAACCCAAGGACAACAAGGAAGGAACTCCGGGAAGATCTCATGGCAGTGGGGACATTGGTTTCAGTCAATACCATAAGTAACGTACTCCACCGCAATGGTCTCCGTTCCAGACGAGCCCGTAAGGTACCTTTACTTTCAAAGCGTCATGTCAAGGCTCGTCTACAGTTTGCTCATGATCACTTGGAGGACTCTGAGACAGACTGGTTCAAGGTTCTATGATCTGATGAGACCAAGATCGAGATCTTTGGTGCCAACCACACACGTGACGTTTGGGGACTGGATGGCACTGCATACGACCCCAAGAATACCATCCCTACAGTCAAGCATGGTGGTGGCAGCATCATGCTGTGGGGCTGTTTCTCAGCCAAGGGGCCTGGCCATGTGGTCTGCATCCATGGGAAGGTGGATAGTACGGCCTACATGGAGATTTTTTCCCCAAGAACCTCCGCTCCTCCATCAAGGATCTTAAGATGGGTCGTAATTTCATCTTCCAACAAGACAAGGACCCAAAGCACACAGCCAAGAAAACCAAGGCCTGGTTCAAGAGGGAAAAAATCAAGGTGATGGAGTGGCCTAGTTAGTCTCCTGACCTTAACCCAATTGAAAACTTGTGGAAGGAGCTCAAGATTAAAGTCCACATGAGACACCCAAAGAACCTAGATAACTTGGAGAAGATCTGCATGGAGGAGTGGGCCAAGATAACTCCAGAGACCTGTGCCGGCCTGATCAGGTCTTATAAAAGACGATTATTAGCAGTAATTGCAAACAAAGGTTATTCCACAAAATATTAAACCTAGGGGTTGAATAATAATTGACCCACACTTTTATGTTTAAAATTTATTAAAATTCAACTGAGCAACATAACTTTTTGGTTTGTAAGATTTATGCTTCTGTTAATAAATCCTACTCTCGTTTGCAGTTTGAAGGCTCTAACTTATTTGCATCTTATCAAACCACCTAAATCTGCAGGGGGTTGAAGACTACTTGTAGGCACTGTATATATGTATACATCAGGCAGGCACACACACTATGAGGTATATATATATGTATACATCAGGCAGGCACACACACTATGAGGTATATATATGTATACATCAGGCAGGCACACACACTATGAGGTGTATATATGATATATACACCTCATAGTGTGTGTGCCTGCCTGATGTATACATATATATACCTCAGGTATATATATGTATATATCAGGCAGGCATACTATGACGTGTATATATGTATACATCACCAGGCAGGCACACACTATGAGGTATAATACCTCATAGTGTGTGCCTGCGCCTGATGTATACATATATATACACACCTCATAACTCTCTCTCCTGACTCCCGGCCCGGGACAGCCACAATTTTTCATGAAACAATGACCCAAAATTTGCCAAAAACGTCCAGGACCTCAGGGGACACTATTGGCACCCTTAGAAAAATGGATCAGTTTTTCTAAGGGCTTAAAAAACTGATTTGTATGTGTGAACCTGACCTCTGTGAGTTTTTCTTCTGCAAGAAATGTGCCGAGGAAAAATTTGCAGCATACTGTGTATGGTAGTGTATCTCGCCAAGATTCTCCCAATGCAAGCGTATGGGTGTGATGAAAACATCACACACCACACGCACCGTACTCTGATTGCGATTTTAGCTTGGATATTTCCATGCAGTTAAAAAATCAGAAAAAATACAGATATATAGCATAGATAAATAATAGATAGCTAGGTGCTAGGATAGTTAGATCACCTTACCAGTGCCCCACTGCTTGCTTCAGAGGCTGCCCATTAAGCTTCATACATATTCACTGCACTGACTGTCAACAGCCAATCACAGATGCTCATTCATCTGTGATTGGCTATAGCAATTCCATAATCTGGACGGTAATTGTGCATGGTTGCCATAAACATTAGTGTATTGGAACCAATCTGCCAACATAGTGTATTAAATACATTATTTTTTAAAAAATGTGTAGGGCTCAGACTGCTGAGGGCTGCCACCCTCACCTGCCCAATTTTACCTTGACTGGCAAAAAAATTGCATAAGGTTCCACTCCAAGGTAAAACTAGGCATAACCTCATACCCATGTTCGATCCTATGTCACGTCTTCTCTCTACTGGACACAACGTAGTCTTTGTTTGCTACTGCGGTCTCTGATGAAGCAGAGCTAAGCGTTCTATCCCTGCGGTCTCTGAACACTGAATGACTGAGATAATAGCTGCAGCATGGTAAGATGGAAGTAAGTGAGGTCATCTGAGGACACCGTTGCTATAGTAACCACTAGCTAGTGGTTACTATGGCAACAGTGTCCTTGGGTGACCTCAGTTACTCCCGGTCTACTATGCCAAATCTCGTGTCCTCAGTGTTTCAATGTTCAGAGGCCACCGGGATTGAACATGCTTGTTCTTTCCCACAGTCTCTGATGAGGCAGAGATGAGAGTACATTGCACACTGGCATGTCATAAGCATGTAATACGGGTCTCAAAACGCATGACACCCGCATGACACTCTTCTAATTTTCTTTCCAAGATCCACGGCAAGGAAAGATACGCAAATGTGAGCACACCCTAAATCTTATTGTGGGCTCACATACTGAGAGTGCTGCAATGAATGGTTTAGATTGAAGAATATTCATGTGCTAGAATGGCCCAGTCACACTCCACACTTAAAAATCTGTGACAAGACTTAAAAATTGCTGTTCACAGATGTTGTCCATCCAATCTAACTAAACTAGAGCTATATTTCAAAGAAAAATAAAAGTAATTTTCAGCCTCTAAATTTGCAAATCTGGTAGAGTCCTATCCCAATAGACTTGCAGGAGTGATTGCAGTGAAAGGTGGTCCCACAAAGTATTGACTCAGGGGGGCTGAATGCAAATGCATGTCACAAATTTCAGATTTGTATTTTTAGAATAATAAGAAAACTGTGTTTCATTTGCTTTACACTTCACAAGTACCGGCTACATGATGTTGGTATAACACATAAAAAATAAATATATATATATATATATATATATATATATATATACATATAAGTTTGTGGGTGTATAAGATATGAATACTTTTTCAAGGCACTGTAAACCAAAGGGGCCTCTCTTCATTTCCTTTGAAACAGGAATGCACAAGATACTAAACCATTTATCTATTTTATCTGTTGTAAATGGAAAAAAACATGGGAACTTAGCTAGGATCAAACAAATGTTTGCAGAGGTGCAGATAACCTTTATAAGATGACTTCTTTATCATCTACTGCTGCATTAGCGGGAATTGCAGATTGATATTGCATGTGATCCATTGTTTGTCCTATCGGTGATAGGTGTGACCATGGCTGTTATTTTTAAGTGCTGTAAAAAAGAATATTTTTTTTATCACAGGAGGCTGATGCTGTGGACAACGCTATGAACTTCACCACTTTTCATTCAAAAAATGTGCATGAAGGAGAGTCATCCTTGAATTCTTCAATCCTTTAGGAAGAAAATGAACATGGTTTATCTGTATATATTAGTTTAATACATTCTGTAAGTTGATTATTAACTAGCCCATAATTTAACAATAACAGTTTACATTATATAAGATAAAGAAAAATTCCAATCAATAAATGATGTTGCATTGATGAATCCCATCGGACATCAGTGATGACGAGAAAGAACAGAAAGAAGAAACAATCTGATATATTGCTATGGACCCGGACTCAACTGTTCCTTTGCACTAGTTCGATTAATCACATCCAGTGTATACTTTTGATAACAGCTACATTCCTCTTCCTCACTCATGTTGAACCTTGGTATGATAACCTACACAGTGAGCACAAAGTTTTTATTACTTTAGTTAGAAAAAAATACACAAATACTATGGCCCTTTTCACACCTCTGCGCCTGGCCAAATCACCTGCGCCCAATTGGTCGCACTGGCGCGGGTGCAGGCGCAGAGGTGTTTGCCCACAATGTGGAGCCACGTTTACAGCTTTTCTAAATGAATACCTAGTGCCCCATGTGCGCTCGGCTGCTCTCGGTGCCCCCATGTAATCCTATGGCCGAGCACAGCCGAACGCTGCGCTCTGTAATCTCCGGAGCGCAAGTGTGAAGGGACGATGAAACCGCACGTGCGCTGGTGATGTGGCACCTGGAAACATGTATTGCGGCGTTTCCGGATGCGACGTCACCAGCGCAGATTCCGGAGCGCAGCTTTCGGCTGTGCTCGGCCATAGGATTACATGGGGGCACCGAGCGCACATGGGGCACTAGGTATGCATTTAGAAAAGCTGTAAACGCGGCCCCACTTTGTAGGCAAACACCTCTGCGCCAGCGCGACCAGGCTGGCGCAGGTGATTTGGCCAGGTGCGGAGGTGTGAAAAGGGCCTATATGTCTGGTAGATAACCTTGGAGATCATGCAAATATCCCACCGCTGCCACCTATTGTCACGATGACATCCCCCTAATGAAAATATCCCACCACTGCCACATATTGTCATGAACAGCCCTCCGCTGCCTCCAATTGTCAGGACAGGTCAAAATTGACTGATGGTTTATGGACAAGGCAACTGCTGATTTTGCTACTAGGCCGAATATACAACGATATACACACCCAATTCCAACGCATGTACTATACAGTGATACCTCAGTTTTTGTCAATAATCCATAATAATAATCAATAAGAAAACGAACGATGAAAACTGAAGCCGACGAAAACTGAGGCAACGATTTCCAAAGGAAACAATGTAAAATCAATTACTTCATTTTAGACACTCCAAAATAAATACAAAAAAACACATTTTATAGAGAATAAATATAGCGGTTAATACTGGAAACACTCAGAAATGACTGTAAAATTGAATATCAAAGAGTAATGTGTGAGGTAGCGCCCGGGGGACCCGCTTGAATAACGACACCAAACACGTGCTTATAAGTTTGCAAATGACTACCCGTTTATTGCTCACACATAAATCATAACCCGGGCAGTACATTAAACATTGAACATAAGCACATCACATAATACATTACATTACACAGTACATTACATATATTATGAACACATATTGCACATATACAACTACAGTAACCCGGGACCTGTAACCACCTCTCCTTCCAACCCTTGGAGCACTAACGACAGCTCCCGTGGTGTTCACGGCCTCCGGCCTATCTAAACGTTCCACATACATTTAACAATACATATTTAACCATATATATCAACAGGCCCTGTGGGTCCCAATGGCAGTTCCAGCCGCCTGGCTTTATTTCCCCAGCTCCACACTACCCCGGAATACAGGCACCAGCCTACCGGGTTCTTACACACTGCATGTGAACCATCATATAAGCATCCATGGTTCACACACGTCCTTCCACACGCTCACAGCCCATCATATAAACATCCATGGACTGTGGCTCCTCTCGGTTCAGAACAGGGATTGAGCAACCTGAGTCACGGGTACGCCATGCATCCCCAAGGGCACCTTCCTGGACGTGTTTCGCCCCATGTCCAGGCCAGCGTCCACCTGGTTCCACCACGGTTTCCCCACTCTTAGAGCCCTTCTAACCCCTGCTTCTGACCACCGGTACATACACTTCAACGGGTCCCTTCACTGACTGTTTTAGTTGGACCCAATGGCGGCTATGCCCATCTGGCACAATTCATACATCTGCCTCCCGTAGGGCTACATACACTTCAACGGGTCCCTTCACTGACTACTTAATCGGATCCAATGGCGGCTATGCCTGTCTGGCACAATTCATACATCTGCCTCCCGTAGGGCTACATACACTTCAACGGGTCCCTTCACTGACTACTTGGTCGGACCCAATGGCGGCTATGCCTGCCTGGCACACTTTACACACAGGGTACACAGTTCACTCTAGCATACGGGAACTGCCTTCTTACCGGGCATGGATCCGTGTCTCGCTACCTGGGTCACGGGTACACCAAGCGTCCCCAAGGGCTCCTTACCCGGACGTGTTTCGCCCCACGTCCGGACCAGCGTCCATCTAGTTCAGCCACGGCTTCCCCACTCCAGGAGCTGTCACGACCCCGGTCCTGGCCACCGGTATGGAGCTAGCACACTCCCCCTCATGTCCGCACACCACCGAGCTCTGGACTGCTCTGATCTCAGCCTCCCTCAGTCTGAGACTTAATCACTTGTCTCTCACACAGACTGGAACGCAATCTCTCTGGTCATCTCTGGCTGATGATCTCTGGCTGAACTCTTGCTAATGATCATCTCTCACTCAATCAGCTGGCAGGCTCTTTATCGTGCCTGCCACGCCCACACTGACACATCTATCTGGGCTGCTCTTACTCAAGACACACCACCCGGGCTGCTACCAATTAGGACACACGGTTCCCACACAGCCGCTCATCCAGCTCATCTATGTGTCAGATCTACAGCACTCACTCTCAGATTTAACTCATTGTGTTTCAGGTAGGTTCACACAGCATCATCACAGTAAAACTGTCCAGTGTGGACAGGATCATACACTGACATGTGATGCACCCCGGCCATGGGGACCATGCCGGCGGTGCTTCATAAATGTAAAGAATAAATAAACATTTAACTTGGTATTTTATTTTTATAACACTCTTTTTGGTGTATGGAAGGGGAGAGAGGGGTTCACATATTTTTTGAATGGGGAGTCATGGGGGTCACCATTTTTTTTATCACAAAATTAGCAGCGATGTATCGACGAAAACCGAGACACAATTTTTGTAGAAAGAATCAACTAAAACCAAAACTGACGATAACTGATGTCAACGAAATCTGAGGTATATATACTTTAGCATAGTCACTGCCAAGGTCCGCAATAACCCACAGATACAGTGCCTACAAGTAGTATTCAACCCCCTGCAGATTTAGGTGGTTTGATAAGATGCCAATAAGTTAGAGCCTTCAAACTGCAAACGAGAGTAGGATTTATTAACAGAAGCATAAATCTTACAAACCAAAAAGTTATGTTGCTCAGTTGAATTTTAATAAATTTTAAACATAAAAGTGTGGGTCAATTATTATTCAACCCCTCAAACCACCAGCATTCTGTTTGGTCCCCCTAAAGTATTAAGAAGTAGTTCAGGCACAAAGAACAATGAGCTTCACATGTGTGGATTAATTATCTCTTTTGCCAGCCTTTTCTGACTATTTAAGACCCTCCCCAAACTTGTGAACAGCACTCATACATGGTCAACATGAGAAAGACAAAGGAGCATTCCAAGGCCATCAGAGACAAGATCGTGGAGGGTCACAAGGCTGGCAAGTGGTACAAAACCCTTTCCAAGGAGTTGGGCCTACCTGTCTCCACTGTTGGGAGCATCATCCGGAAGTGGAAGGCTTATGGAACTACTGTTAGCCTTCCACGGCCTGGACAGCCTTTGAAAGTTTCCTCCCGTGCCGAGGCCAGGCTTGTCCGAAGAGTCAAGGCTAACCCAAGGACAACAAGGAAGGAGCTCCGGGAAGATCTCATGGCAGTGAGGACATTGGTTTCAGTCAATACCATAAGTAACGTACTCCACCGCAATGGTCTCCGTTCCAGACGAGCCCGTAAGGTACCTTTACTTTCAAAGCGTCATGTCAAGGCTCGTCTACAGTTTGCTCATGATCACTTGGAGGACTCTGAGACAGACTGGTTCAAGGTTCTATGGTCTGATGAGACGAAGATCGAGATCTTTGGTGCCAACCACACATGTGACGTTTGGAGACTGGATGGTACTGCATACGACCCCAAGAATACCATCCCTACAGTCAAGCATGGTGGTGGCAGCATCATGCTGTGGGGCTGTTTCTCAGCCAAGGGGCCTGGCCATCTGGTCCGCATCCATGGGAAGATGGATAGCACGGCCTACCTGGAGATTTTGGCCAAGAACCTCCGCTCCTCCATCAAGGATCTTAAGATGGGTCGTAATTTCATCTTCCAACAAGACAACGACCCAAAGCACACAGCCAAGAAAACCAAGGCCTGGTTCAAGAGGGTAAAAATCAAGGTGATGGAGTGGCCTAGTCAGTCTCCTGACCTTAACCCAATTGAAAACTTGTGGAAGGAGCTCAAGATTAAAGTCCACATGAGACACCCAAAGAACCTAGATAACTTGGAGAAGATCTGCATGGAGGAGTGGGCCAAGTTAACTCCAGAGACCTGTGCCGGCCTGATCAGGTCTTATAAAAGACGATTATTAGCTGTAATTGCAAACAAGGGTTATTCCACAAAATATTAAACCTAGGGGTTGAATAATAATTGACCCACACTTTTATGTTTAAAATTGATTAAAATTCAACTGAGCAACATAACTTTTTGGTTTGTAAGATTTATGGTTCTGTTAATGAATCCTACTCTCGTTTGCAGTTTGAAGGCTCTAACTTATTTGCATCTTATCAAACCACCTAAATCTGCAGGGGGTTGAATACTACTTGTAGGCACTGTAACTAGCTACCAATCATTTATACAGGCTGATTGACACACAATACTAGTTATGTTTTGTCTAACGAGGCTTTAGTGATGTTGTTTATAGAGCAAGAGGAATGAAACTATTACATTTTATATATTTAATGTGAAAAATGGACAGTATTTTTCCACCTGGGATTCTCAGACACAGTTACCAACGTTTCAATGAAGCACAGCAATTAATGGCAACAAAGGAATAAAGAATTAAGGGCCACGTCACACTAGGTGACGTTAACGGAGATGTCAGCGGCGACGGGCAGGAGCGCTCATGTTTTTGGCGCCCCGCCAGCGTCGCCGTCCCCTGTTTACAAGGGGTGACACCTCCGGCAACGCACCAGCGATCTGACAGGCGGCATCGCCTCTGGGGTTTCTAAAAGCCTCAGCAGCGATGCAGTACAATGGGAGCATATGGCTCCCATCGCCTGTTAGATCGCTGTTTACATGGGGTGATGTGTACACATCACCCCAGAGTGGCCGTCTGGTTTCACAGCACTGCTGTGAAACCAGGCGACCACTCAAATGCGTAGCCCTCACTTCTTTACATTGGGCGACGCATTGGCGATGTCGGCGGCGATAGGCTATGTCCCAGCGTCGCCTAAAATATCGTAAAGTGATTATTAAAATCAGTGGACAAGTGATAATGGATCCCCAAAGGGTGATTTTAAGCTCAAGTGATCAACATAGGAGTACTAAAGTAGAATTGCTAGAGCGTCAAAAATCACACACACAATTGGTCGCTATTGTGTTTCTCTATGTGGAATAATGATGACTCAAGGACATAAAGCATCCATGCCCCGCAGAAATCTAGCAGAATGTATAAGAACACTCTTACCCATCTTGTGGTCACTCTAATGATAAATGCATAATCATCTGGACGTTTTTTATCCCGGAATGTGTCCAGTTACTATGACACCCAATTCCTTTAGTGCAAAGCTGCAGACATCTCAAAAGATGAATAGTGGGAGACACGTTTTGAGATGTCTAAAACAATTCTATCTAAAGAGATAGATAGATCTACATAGATGGGTAGATGGAAAGAATAGATGGAGGTCAAATGACTATCTAATCCCTCTCCCCCTACCCTATATATTGCAAGCTTGCACCCTTTAGTGCCTTTCATGTGGTACTGAAGGGTGGTTAGTCTTGGATTTTGGGTATAAATTAATAATTAATATTTAAAAATGACGTGGTGTCCCCCCTATTTTGATCGCCACCTAAGGTAAAGCCGACGTCTGATGCATGCTGACCACAGCTGGCGGCTTTTTCCTTGGCTGGTAATCCGAAACAGAGTTCACCATGATGGGCTTTTTAATTTATTTTTAAATAAATTAAAAATAAAAATGTAAGGTCCCCCCATTTTGTAAAACCAGCCAAGGTAAAGTCGACAGCTGGGGTCTGGTATTCTCATGGTACCTTTACACGCCGCCACAACAGGATGGATACCAACGGCAACTTCACGTGCACGAGCACGGCCAAACGGTTACAAACGGTAATCGCATCTCCTTTACACGCCGCCACAAGGTGCGCTACGCTACGCTACATCTACAGCTAGCTACATCGCCGGGTGTCGCAAGTAGCCGTCTGTAGCTCAGCGTACCTCATTTACACACCGCAATAACAAGCTAATATGGGCGGACCTGGGGCAGGAGGGACAGCACATAGGCGTGCCACAATTGTGGATTACGAGACGTCCGTACGCTGATAGGACAAAGCAATAATACCATGATTGGCCAGCCAGCGCAGGAGGCTGATTAATACATGACGCTCGAGCAATTGCGTAGTGTGACTGGTCAGCTTCTTAAATATGCCGCCCTGTGCAGCGACAACCAATCGCAACGAAGGAGCTTCCTCCAATGATCGCTGAAGGGGCGTGGTATCCCGGAGCCTGGGTCACGCCTTAGCTACATTGCAGCTACATCGCCGGGTGTCCAGAGTTCCCTTCTGTTCCTTCTTTACACGCCGATACAGCTCGCTACAATCGGCGATGTTGCCATATGTTTATGGGCAGTGCACGGATACAGAGGTATCTGTAGCCGGCTGTGTCGTCCCGTCTTCAGACGCCGCTACTACGGGCGATATTGGCGCGACAAGCTACATTTGTAGCCTGTAGCGGGTTGTATGCATCCTGTTGTGGCGGCGTGTAAAGGTACCATCAGGGTGTGAAGGGACATCTTTAATAGGCTCTCTACACCAGAACTGACGCCTTCATAATCTTCTCTATTGCCCTGGTGCGGTGGCAATTGGGGTAACAGAAGAGGTTAATGAAAGCTGAGTATTAACAGCTGTCATTAAGCCGAGATTGGTAATGTTCTCTGTATCTCTGATACCCGCCCATTACCAATCTAGTATGTAAATAGTTAATAAAAAAAACACAGAGCAAAAAATCCTTTATTAGAAAAAAAACACGTAGACAACTGTCACGATCTGAGACCACATGCACAAGTTAAGTGTTTGGTGAGTTTTTACCTCAGGATTTGTAAGACAAAACCAGGAGTGGAACAATCAGAGGAAAAGTATAATAGAAACACGTCACCACTTCTGTATTTAGCACCCACTCCTGGTTTTGGCTACAAATACTGAGGTAAAAAAACTCTGCAAATTCTCAACGTGTGCACATGGTCTTAGTCAAGACCAGCAGCTCTTTGGCGCCATCTTATCCTGCTGGCCAAACATAGTATTGACAGAGGATGAGCAAAGGTGCACAGCTGCTCTAATTTATGTCATCTATTGGGGCACGTGATGTGACGGCATGTATATATACCACTAGTTTTTGCCAGGAACATATATACCTCAATCCAGCCACCCTCAAGCAACAATATCACATAAATACAAAATTATGCTGCCACCACCGACCTCTTTCAGGTGGATCGGAAACTTTTTGGTAACGTGAATTTGCAGGAGAAATGTATTCAGCTCGCTCATAGAACATAGAAACAGAGCAATTGTTTCAACACCCATACAAGGTTTGATGACTTTTGTATTTGCTGTCACCAATACATCTATTTATATGAACCCCTTAAAGGTACCTTTACACGCCGCAACCGCGGCGAGAAATATTGACAGTGAAATGTCACCCTGGAATAATCGCCGTCCAAATCCTTCCCAATTGCGCAGTGTAATTGGGGAACTTGGCGGCGATATGTTGCCTCGCCACAGTCGCCTGATTTCAGAGCAATGTAAGGGTATGTGCCCACATAGTGGTTTAGTGACGTTCAAACCGTCAGTAAACCGGTCGAAATTTGCAGGAGCCTAGAGTTCTGAGCTCTGAAGTCTCCAGCTGTTTCCCAGCGGTTTCCCAGTGGTTTTTTCAGCATGTGCACAGCGTTTTTCAGTCGGTTTTTCCGGCGGTTTTCTATGGAGGATTTTGTTCATGAAAACGATCAAATACCGCTGAGAAGAATTGACATGTTGTATGCTCCTAAACCGCTAGGAAACCGCTCAACCTCTGGCAGATCCGCTCACATAAACCCACTATGTGTGCACAGCGGTTTCTAAATTACATAGGGTTACTTGTAAGTCCTAACGCTGCTGAGGATTTACATAAATTTAAATAAAACCTATGCTAAACCGCCGGCGGTTTTCGCTGCTAAACCGACGTTAAACCACTATGTGGGCACATACCCTAAAAGTACTTTAAGGTTACTTTGAGAGGTGCTGTCAAGAGTGATCTTATGAGGCATAGCATAGGTTTGTGGGTGCTCTTCAGCACAACTTTTGAAATGATTTTAAACGTGTTTGTCCTTTTGAGTGTTCTTTTTTTTTTTTTATATGATGCAATAAAATATTTTTGTACCATTCACGGTATATTGACTTGAATTTCCCGATCCTGGTCGATTATACAAGTTTTACTTTTTTCTTATTTGCTTCATACCTATAAATGTTTGCATACATAAATAAAGATACAATTTTAAAAAATCGCGATGTCCTCTCGTAAAGTATTTTTATTTGTTTTCAGGCTTTCTAAATAACCTTGATTTAATATGTTTTGATAATTATACTTATTATTATTACAATTAATTATTTAAATCAAAGGTTGGAACAGGTCACAGAATAAAGAAGGAAAACACTGTAGTAAAATACTGAAATGTTTCCAGTTATTTAAAATTTACATAGTGCCTTGTAAAAAGAAAGTTGATATTTTGGGGTTCACACACACATCCTTGTACGAATCTGTATGAGCTCCATGTGCTATTGCCTGTCAGGTGCTGTACAGAGTTCTTCATCTCAGGAAGCAATGTTACTGTATATAAGTTATCCAATAAAGTGACACGCCATCCCCAGAGCTGTGGGGTACCTGGAACCGGGTTGCAGTTCTGTTGAAGAGTCACGGGGGTCGATATCCGGCTTCTGTGGCCCTGGTGGTGTCAATTAAATGTCCAGAGGGGATTTGGATTTAGGGATTGGTTGTCGTGACACCATCCGTGGTGTTCGGCTAATGATGGCCAATGCTGCGGTGCGGGACCTCTGGGGATGATGGACTTGCATCTTTGATAGTTTTGCTCCCCAAGGGTGGAGCAGTTCCCCAGGGCAACCGGTGTGGTGTTTAGCGGTGGTAGGCCAGTGGGGCTATTCTGGCTGGAGAGAGGGATCAGATTGTCTAACAGGCGGGTTACAGTGCCCTGCGCGGCTTAGCAGTCTACCACTCCCCAGGCGGGAAATGAAAAGTTTCACACACAGTTCTGAGTTCTAAACCCAGTTTACTTAGCTTTTCACTTGGTGGTGTTATAGGGTACTGTCTTTGCACATTCTCGGTCTGCATAGTCCTCAACCACTAGGATAGCTCTTCCAAGACACCCCCTTTTATGTTCCTTCTCGGGTTGCTTTGTCTCCCAGCACTGCCTGTCCACCTTTCTCCTGCTCACGCCTCTGCACACAGTGCCCCAATCCAGCAGCCATGGGTCCTGTCGGGCAACCGGCCGTGTCCCCTGACCCTAGTATGGCTACCTTCTCGGTGGATGTGTTGGGAGTGGGCCACGGCTCCTCTGGAACTTGTGGCCCCTGCTTCTGTGGTTGTAGCATGCATAGAGTCTCCTCGCCACCTTCAGGGCCGGTACACTGGTCCTCAACGTGCCCTTCCACTTTGCTTCAGACTCGGGTGCACGAATGGATCGCTCACTGCCCGTGCCCCTAGGGCTCCCTCAGTCTCACTGCAGTCAGCTGTTACGGAGACCTAGGACGAGCCTCTTACCTCTCAAGTCCTCCAGGTTCTTATCTTTCCACTGCCTCCTCTCGACTTCTCCTTGACTGACTACCTATTCTCGACTGACTAACTACTCTAACTTCCCACCCACCACCTCTCTTCCCGCCGTCCCACTGAATACCTGGGCCCTCCCTCTACCGGGTCCCCATGCTGTCACTGGGACCGGGTGTGTTGGGTGCTAATGTGGGTGTCTGGACTTACCATCCCGTTTAATGAGATCAGGAATACCACACCCGTGGGATGGGTGCAGTACCCCTTTGTGGCGACCAGACTGCAGGGGTGCCACAAAAGCATACCACATTTTCTTCTGCCAAATTCATATGGAAAAGCACAGTAATCGCGAGGGATTGACTCTGGATGCCCTGGCACGATACAAGAAAACTGTGGTCCTAGCTGGGTATGTGGACTTGTGTGGTTCAGGTGTCGAGCCCACTGGGACGGGGTACTCGGTTCCGGACTGGGTCTGCTACTGGGGAAGTCACGGGGGGTCCTGGTCAGGACCATGTCCCTGGCTTGACAGTGAAATAGGGGATATTTACAGGGGATATGTCAGTCGTGACGCCACCCACAGTGTGCGGCCAGCGATGGGGCCGCCGCTGCTGCAGAACCTCCGGGGATGATGTGATGGCAGCGGAGATGGAATAGTTCTCGTGGGCAGAACTGTATTCCCCGGGGCAGTGATGGTTAAAGTCTATTGTGTAGTGTGCAGGCCTGATGCTGAGTGCAGTACACTTACTGTCCAGATGCTGCAGGAATCCTCCTTCAGTGTTGGAGCCTGGACGCTGTGGCTCTCCAGGCTTAGGGCTGCTGCAAACCTGTATGGAAGGAGTCGTGTTCAAGCAGAGAGATGCAAAGGAGTCGTGTTCAGGGTTCACCGTGTTTTACTTCTCAAGTTCTCAAGTTCAGTCTACAGTTCAGTACAGTTATTACAGTTCAGTTCAGTTACACAGGCACACTCTCCCCTCCAGGTTTTCTTTGCTCTCTGCAGCCAGGTCTTTCTTACTGTGACCCCACACTCTGTCTCTGTGTCCTTCCTAGGCTGTTGACTCTCTCTCTTTCTGTTCACTTGGTTGTGTGTGACTCCGGACAGTATGGCGATGGCTCGGACTCCGGTGAGCCCTCCGGGTTGCCACTGAGCTGCCTGTCCTTTGGGGTAGGGACCCTAAAGTGTAGCTGTTGCCCCCCGTCGGTTGTCTGGGGATGCCGGGTGAAACTACGGTCCCCTCTAGAGCCGACACTCTACTTCAGCCTTGCCTCCAGCAGTCCTCCCGTGTGAGGCTCTACCAGGTTCTCTCTACTGTGTCTTCAAGTATCATAGGAGGGCTACTCCGCCTGCAGTCTGTCGTCTCGGCTGTAGTTCTAGGGCCCGGTATCACCGTCCCTCTCTTCCCTCACACTCCTGGGGTGCTGGCTTCGGACGTGCTTTCTTTCTGCGGCTCACACTGGCTCTGTTCAGATTCTGCGCTCCTACACCCCACTTTGCCAGGACGTGTAATCTCAGTCTTTTCATCTCAGCCTACCTCGGCCTACTTACTCCTTCCTCCTCCCCCTTCACTATTTCTAGTTTCTGTCACCTGACTACGTGTTGTCCCACCCACTGCTCTAAACCCTACCACCCCTTGCCTGCCTAGAGTTCCCAGGCTCCGGGTTGGGTGCTGCCCTCTGCTGTAAGTGGGTTGTATGGGCTGTGAGGGTGTTGATGTGGAACTGTCGTCCTACCTGCCTGGCTGCAGTCCCTTTTGTGGCCTCCTGGACGCAGGGGCGCCACACAGGTCCTACCTCTTAGCAAGCCACATGTTGCCGTTGCCTATGGCAGGCCAGGACCAGACACAGATATCAACAGGTCTTATTAAATAACCGTCTTTTACTGAACAGTTTCCACAGTTCTTTAGGCACCACTTTATATGTCAGATAGTGAGCACAAATCTTAAAATGGTTTTCCCATGAATACAGTTAATTTCTAAAGTTCATTTTAATCAATAGATTCTGGAATAATAATGATTTCCACAGTTGGATGTGTTAAAAAAAATATTCCTCTACTAAAATAATCTTACATATGTGCCCCTGCTATGAACTGTGCATTGACTGTTTGACTGCACAGGAACATTGTCTGAAACTACTACATCTCGTCAGGGAAAGTATGCAGACATCACCGCATTGGATAGCAAATTATTCTTTCTTGAGGTAAAACATTTTTTAAAAACTGGCAGAAAAAATCCTATACCTAAAAAAAAAAAAAAGAATCAGCTGTGAACCCATGCTGTGCTATCTGTATACTCTCTATTGCATCATCCCTTACCACTCCAGCATTGTTTTTCATTGCTGCAGTGGTGCTTTAAGTCTTAAGCCCCAGTCACACATAACGATTTCGCTAGCGAGATCGTTGTAACTGTGACGTTACTCCGATATCTCCAGCGATATCGTTCTGTGTGACACTTTGCAGCGATCAGGCCCCTGCTGTGAGGTCGCTGATCGCTGCAAAGTGCTCTGGGTCATTTTTAGATCGTTGGTTTCCCGCTGGTCAGCACGCATCGCTGCGTGTGACAGCGAGAAACCAGCGATCTGTGACCTCACAGGGCTGGTTACTATGGTAAACACCGGGTATCCAGGCAGCGCGCGCTGCCTAGATACCCGGCGTTTACCATGGTTACCAGCGTCCTCCCTGGTAACAATGTCGATAGCTGACAGCTGCGGCCGCCATTGGTGCGGGACAGTGAGGAATTCATGACAGGACGTTGGCAGGGAGACGCTCAGGAAGCTTTCATTCCTGTCAGGGAGCCGCCATGTTTGGACGTAGCCGCACCCTCCACGTCTGGAACACAAACACAAGCCCGGGGGCTCCGTCCGTCACCTCACAGTAGCGGCCGCCATTTTACCTCAGACACGGACCCTGACAGCCCTCAGTGCCCTGGAGCGATGTGGGAGGTGGCTCCCATGGCCTGATCGCTGGGGAGATCTGCCTGTTTGACAGCTCCCCAGCGATCAGGTAACGATGCTCCAGCGATCCCGGCAGGTCGTTATCACTGTCGGGATCGTTGGAGCGATCGTTATGTGTGACAGCACCCTAAGGCTAGCTTCACACCATGGTTTCTGTCTGTCAGAGTGGATCCTGTTTTTTGCAGGATCACCCGGACAGAACCTGACAGGACATGATGTATAAAAAGTGTGGCCAAATATGGTCTCTGATCAGGTTTTTAACAGGATTCGTTTTCTGCTGCTGTCCATGGTGCTAAAATCTGCCTGTGTCTGCTCTGCTGCTGTCCATGGTACTGAAATCTGCCTGTGTCTGCTCTGCTATTGTCCTTGGTGCTGAATTCACAGCCTGTGTATGAAATACTGCTGTCCATGCTGCTGAAGTTTGGACGCCAGGATTTCTGAGCATGCTTTGTGCTTAAAATCTGATCCGAGAAACGATCCATTTTTTTACCGGATCTGGCACCATAGATCCTATTATATGGGAACTGTATTGCGCCGGATCCGATTTTGTCCAATTTTTGCACAAGAGACAAAAAATGCTGCAGGCTCCAATTTTGGGGACGGTGAAAAACCTGACAAAACTGGATCAGACACAGAAAACACAAAACCTGATGGCCAAATATGACCAATCCGGCACCATGGGAGGAAAAACCGGATCAGGCACAGAAAACACAAAACCTGATGGCCAAATAGGATCAATCTGGCACCATGGGAGGCAAAACTGGATTAGGTTCTGTCCAGTTCAAACAAGACAGAACCTGATGCCAAAAACCATGGTGTGAAGCTAGCCTAAGTCTAAGTCCCCTGTTATCTACTTACTTCCCAGCGGCTTCACCTTTTAGCAACACCATTCCAGGCTCGTCATGTACCCCTAACATCTGCCTGGCCAGAAGTCAAAGGTTATGTCACAGGTTCCCAGGTTCTCTCTGGGAGAGTCAGAACAAGGTAAGAATGAGGCTCTTAGGGCCCTTTCACATCAGCATTTTTTTCAAATCGCGGCAGATGCGGTGAAAAAAACGCATCTGCCGCAATTACCGCATACTGGCTGCACTTGCGGCACGGTTGCAGCGCGGTTGCGGTAAACGCCATACAAGGTATGGGCGGACTTGCGGCAGGTGCGGCAAGTGCGGTTTTGGCACTTACGGCAGGTGCGGCCGCGAAAAAAAATGCTGTCAGCCGCGTTTTTTTTCGCAGCCGCACCTGCCGCAAGTGCCAAAACCGCACTTGCCGCACCTGCCGCAAGTCCACCTATACCTTGTATGGTGTTTACCGCAACCGCGCCGCAACCGTGCCGCAAGTGCAGCCGGTATGCGGTAATCGCGGCAGATGCGTTTTTTTCACCGCATCTGCCGCGATTTGAAAAAAACGCTGATGTGAAAGGGCCCTTATAGACCTCTGGCACAGGCAGCAGTGATGGAAGATGAAGCCGTTGGAATGTGAGTATAAGGGTAAGGACATACTGGCGTGATAAAAATCGGTCTGTTTCTTATCCAGGAGAGTGTTGGACGAGTAACATGCGTTTTATACTCCGTTTGGCATGTAACTGTTATGCAAGTATGTGTTTTTTTTCTCAGATAACATCCGAGTGGTGTCGGTGTGTAATCTGTTTTTTTTCTCAGCAGCTATTTACTGTATAATCATTTACAGGAACATTTTACAGTGTTCTCAGCTACAGAATGATAATGTATCAGTTAAAAAAACAGATGCCACTAGGAAGGTCCATGTGCTGTCCGTGATATTGTCGGGCCCATTCACATGCATTGGTGAGTCTCGCACGAGAATCGCATATTGTCACAGCATGTTGCAACTTTTTTCTCATCCAGATTCTGGATGGATCCGGATCCGGATGCGGTGAATGCAATTCATGTTTGCAATGTGACCCTAGCCTTTGACAACTTTATTGATACAGTGATGTACTTGCATTTCAAAAGTTTCTACTGTGGAAATGAACGAACAACTTGTGTTTTTTGCCTGCCTTTTTCTGCATTTAATGCTAATGTATGGGAAAAATCTACACGTAACACTCAGCATATCCGCAAGACAAACTAAGATGTTTTCCATATTTGAAACACGCACCGCAGATCAGTTTACACATAGGGCAAAATGTGTTTTAGGCAAAGTGAAAATACACGGTCAAAAATTCACTAAAAGCTCATCGTGTTCTTCTGCCGGGAGAGGCCCAAGGGTTAGTGGTTTTAATATACAAGCACAGAATCATTTTAATCAATATCATAATTTATGTTACATGTCTACTCTTTTAGAAAAACAATTGCATAACAAATTATTTAGAAATGATTATTGTACATGAACATTTCCATAACATACTTTTCATTTTGACCTATACATTACCACTAAGGAAGTGTAACGTTCAGATGTTTGTGCTTCTGCATGTGGGAACCCAAAGTAAAGAACCTCAGGCTGTGGCCATGAGTAATTTATTAACCCATTCAGACACCACAATGACGCATCCGGCAAAGAGAAGAAGGAAATGTGATATTTGTTTCTACGTATTGTACAAACTTTTCCAGTCCTTGGTATTCTCTTATCTATAGATCTGTTTTTCTGCGTATGTCCAATTCCACTTATTTTTGTGTCCCAGCTGGATTCTAAGCCAAATGGCAGCAAGAACCCATTAAAGCTCTCTTAGGCTGGCTTCACATCACGTCTTTTGCCTGTCTGTCTGGATCCTGTAATTTGAAGGAGCAGACGGACCAGCACGGATGTGTGGAAATGGCAATTATGCCTCTGGATTCAGTTTTTTCAACAATCCGGTTTCCCAATAGAAAAGCTGTAGCAAGTCCTGCAGTTATAGGAAATAAAATTAATGTGAGTACCAGGGAGAAGGGGGAGAGAGAGATAGAGAGATCCGGAACAGAAATTGGGCTGGGAGAACCAGTGAATTTGTTCTGAGCATGCTCAGTAGCAAAAACCAGATCCGGGAAACAATTCGGCTCCATAGACATCTATTATATGTGCTCTGGACCGCCACCAGATTAGTTTCTGTCCAGTGTGCCCAAAATTGGAGCAGTATCTGGTGCTGAGGACAGGAAAAAACATGACACAAACGGATCCCGGACTGAAATGAAACAAATGGATGGCCATATATGACCAGTCCGGCATCTAAGGGATACATGGGAGGCCAAAACAGATCTGAGTCTATCCATGTCAAAACGGATAGACCCAGATCCACAGAAATGTGGTGTGAAGCCAGCTTTATACTTAGAGTACATGCAATTTACTAAGAATAAGGCCAGAGACACACTGAGTTAGATGCATGTAAGATATTTGTATGCGTCTCGCATGACTCAACCAGAACGGTCACTGGCTCTCTAGACGGGAATGCGTCAGTTCCATATAAACACATTCAGCTCCACGCTCCTGTCCAGAGAGGCGGCAGGCCTTCTGCGTGAGTCATGCGAGACACATATGTCCTGCTAAGTATGTCTCTGGCCTTATGGTAATTATTGGATAGCATATGGCTTCAGGTGTTGGGTTGCATGGAAGGTTTGTCCATGTTCACATAGGGTGTACTTGTTACAGATATCTGATGCATATGAATGAGAGTACAGGGTTACAATCCTACATTGCCAAGCTGTAGATAAAGCCAGAATGGATTTGAGGGCATGCTTTGGATTTCTAATTCTGCATTGTGCCCAGTTGTTGATTTCTTTTGAGTTTTTCAAATTGTGCCCATTTCTCCAGATAGAATACAATTATCAGCCCGATCCGTTATAAATTTCATTTTGATGCAGTTCTCTATTTCAAGGGTCTACATTTTTTTACATTGTATGTGAACATGGACTTTACATGCACTTGAAAAGTCCCTTAAGTCTTCCTTTTACTTTACTGGAACTAATTATGTAAAAAAACGGGGCAATCATCACACTAAAGGTGTTGAACGCAAACATCATCTGATAAGACAAATTGAGTTTTTGTTGTACTTTAAAACTTGATTTCCCAAGTAATATAATGAGATTGTGATATTGAAGAACAATATGCATTGGACAAAAAAATATTCCAAAAGTAACGATGACAAAAGCAAGTAACCTGGTGATCCTTTTATATTGCTCGGTGGGCACGGAGTCTGAGTTCTTCACAGAGCGGGAGATTAGGTAAGTAAATACACAAAGATGAATGAGGGACAGATGGCTAAAGAGACATGATATGATCAAATGCAGCAGTGGCCACTCTGGTGTGTATCGGTAATTAGGATAACAGAGATTTGCTTTGTCTGTAGAAAGCGCTTGCTCCAGTACTGAAAGAGTAAATGATGTCAGCCATACTGTAATACTGACTGACCCCAACACCCAACATTTGCAAAATTTCCTGTAGTTCAGTGGGTAAGACACTGCCACATATCGCACCACAAATATCCACATGGTAAACATTGTTGCCGCCCTCTGAGCAATGTTCGGAATCAGGCCAAGAATCTTACAACTCATGGGGTCCATAGCCAAGCTGTGTAAAAGGTAGGCCACTCCAAAGGGTAAACTCAAACATTCCAGGATTGCAGCACAGAGGAGATTGACGGCATAAACAGGTAGACCTAAGGAACCTCTGACTTCTGGCCAGACTGCCCACATAACCAATATGTTCACTGTTAGACCCAGCAACGTGTTCCCTGTGTAAATACAGCAAATAAAAATTGTATATTCTTCAGAGATATCATTCCATGGAAATCGAATTTCATCTGTCATAGAATCCAGTGTGTGAATGAAGGGAGGATGGGTGATATTTGTAGACATCTTTCCAGAAACTGCTTGAAAGAGAAAAGAAAAATCCATTTTACTTATCACTTTATAGTGATTTAGTTGGATATCACTTTATAGTTCGCTATAGTTGTATCTTATATACCAATGACTAGGATCATTTAGATGTCAGTGATTTTTCTCATGGCCAAATACAACCAATTCTTAATAGTGGGTATAGGTAATAGGCTTACATTAAATTGACTGTGAGTATAGTTGTGAGGAGTCGCAGCAAGTAAGGTCCTCTAATGAAGGGAAACTGGAAATTCCCATAGTTATTTGCTGGTTCAGTGTAACATGTAACAGAAGTAATGTAGCCTCACATGTAACCGGGAAGTTCCTGCCCCTGGGTTGCGCACAGGGGCGTAACTACAATAGGTGCAGGGGTTGCAGACAACTGAGTCCTGTCCGGTTATTTCATTGACACATTGACTTGCATTAGCGAGTATGTTCAGTAACTGATCAAAAGCAGGCATGTCTCTGTGTTATGGTATGGACCTATTGGTCTGCAAAAATAAACACTCATGTGAGCAGTCTCATAGACCATGCTAGACACGTACATGTGTCACGCTAGACATGCACACGTACATGAAAAACTGATATCTCAATGAGCCCTTGGACATTACATACTCTTTTTAAAGTAATAAAAGACTCATTCAAAAGGTATCTTTTTACGTACAAGCTCTTTCTGTGCATTTTATAGAACTTGAGCCTATTATAATGAAAGATTGTAAGCCCACAAAGGCAAGGTCCTCTCCTGTCTATACCAGTCTGTCATTGTTAGTTTGTACACTGTCATTTGTATCTGTATTTCGTACGTAACCCTATCTCATGTACAGCACCATGGAAGCAATGGTGCTCTATACATTTTTGCAGACCAAGTAGTCTACATAAAGATAACATTTATATATATATAAAATGTCCAATTCTGATCCGAGTCACAACTCAAAGTGTCAAGTATTTGGGTCCCTGAAATAATGGGACGGGACTCGGATGCCATCTGTGTTCAGTTTAGCTTTCACACTTGACTGATACGATAGGCGTCAGTAATCATTGTGCACAAAAAATAATGCTGAAACTCTGATGGTAAAAACAGAGACACTGACCAACGACTAGTGAAAATCTGATCCAAAAAGCTGATGAAAACTGATCAGTCTTTTGACTATGGGAAAAACTAATGTCTGAATGAGCCCTAACTTAGAGACAGTTTGGAGGCCTATTGAACCCTTCTCAGAAAATGTTTGGAATTATTTAGAATTTTTCAAGTGTGAGGTAAAGAGATTTATTATCTATTGAAATACCGTACATGCTATATTCAGTTACACAATGAATACAATGATTTGGGAGTTTTTTACTATTAGAGGGGATCTGTCAGCTAGTTTTTGCTACCTTATCTGAGATCAGCATAATGTAAGCAAAGAGATCCGGAATCCAATGATGTATCACTTAGATTACTGGGTGCAGACTGACACATCAGAATTTTTAGAAGTGGCCATGCAGCAGAGCTAATAAAGCTGCCCACATCCACACAAGGCTATGTATACAATATCTGTGGCGCCCCGCAACGAGTGCGTCACAAGAGGGTATTGCAGCCATAAATGCAGCCGCAATATTCTCTGACTCAGCAATGATCTGGTTAATTTAGAAATCCAACCCTGCATGCATCACCTAGAACAGAGGGCCAATCCTAGGTCCTGGTGGGTGGAGTGTTAGGGAAGTGTAGTAGAACACACAATAATCTAGACAGAACAGACAGAGAACAGAAGGAGTCTGGAATCTAGAGCAGAGCCTAGAACACAGAACTTGGAGAGGAGCGGGGGCTCCGCACCCCGTGCGGGCCCCCGGGCCGTCACCGGTCGGGTGTCAGCACCTGAGGCCTTAACTACCGGGATTGGGCATTATTCACACGGGTTCCCAAAAGACTCCCGTGCCCACAACTCACAGCCGGTTCACTGGTACCGAAGCTGGCAGCAGTTCACCTCTGCTACGCGAACCAGAAGCGTGGAGGAGCAGCTTCACAGGAGCACCCCACCACCAGCCAACTTCCAGTCGTCTAACAAGCGGTGTACCCACTGAGGGATCCAAGGCTCCCCAAAACATCCAGAACGTACATCATGGATAGAGCATTGAAGCAGCCTCCCCGTACCCGACCTGGTATTCCTGGGCGACACTGGCAACCAAATAGTTAGAATGGAGGAACACTGCGGATTTCTAAGGGATACCATCACTGCTGAGTCCACCTGGTCTACTACCCAACCACTGTATGCCATGTATTGCCTGCTGGTTACAGTAAAGACCCGTTGCAGAGACTTTCTGTGTCCGTGCTTCCTTATGAACTGTCCGTCCGCACTACAAGGTAACCGCAGCTGCCGCACAACATCTTGAGCAGCTCCATCCTCCGGGGATCACCGCTCAGCCTGTGGGGAGCGTAACATCTTGCTGCTGTCCATCCCCCGGAGGTTCCGCAGCGTCGGTAGTCCTTACCGAAACTACTCATAGGTGGCGTCACGAATAAATTAAAAACCCCTTTAATCTGTTCCACCAAGATGTCTTCAACACTTTTGATCTGCACTACACCGGGCCCCGCTACCGGCAGGCGCGGTCCACCCGTGACAAGGAGGAAGGAAGCATCGCCTGTCTAAACCGGAGTCCCGGCCATGGTGAGTCATATCCATAGACAGTGATCTGCTTATCACAGAAGGGGGGTTATGATACATTAGGCAATCTAGTCCAGCAATGATAAGGTCCTGAAGCTGAAACAAACATTGCAGGAAAACAACAGCTTGGACCTTGACAAG